>JAWPHD010022710.1:0-24274 GCA_037043455.1 Cyrtodaria siliqua | reverse complement strand
TGGCACGCAGAATGATACTTGTTGACATTTCATTGCCAAGGGACGTAATACGTGTACGGGAAAATAGGAGAAACACAGAGATAACTTAGATTTTTACGCGATCTGATAGTACATATGATTATTATTCATAATAGTAATACGTATAGAATATGTACAATATTATCTGGCTTGTTGTTATGATTGTTAATATGACTATTGTTATAATTATTGCAGCAAACCTGTATCAAGACACAACGTTAATCGCTTCTCAAGTGAGCCCAGAAGTTGCATGTACAAGCCATGACAAGCCAACAATGCGTTCCACCGTAAGTTTTTCATATGTATACGCACTTTCAACAGATATGCACACATCAGAAATGAAACGTGCACTCTATGGCACGCAGAATGATACTTGTTGACATTTCATTGCCAAGGGACGTAATACGTGTACGGGAAAATAGGAGAAACACAGAGATAACTTAGATTTTTACGCGATCTGATAGTACATATGATTATTATTCATAATAGTAATACGTATAGAATATGTACAATATTATCTGGCTTGTTGTTATGATTGTTAATATGACTATTGTTATAATTATTGCAGCAAACCTGTATCAAGACACAACGTTAATCGCTTTTCAAGTGAGCCCAGAAGTTGCATGTACAAGCCATGACAAGCCAACAATGCGTTCCACCGTAAGTTTTTCATTTGTATACGCACTTTCAACAGATGTGCACACATCAGAAATGAAACGTGCACTCTCTGGCACGCAGAATGATACTTGTTGACATTTCATTGCCAAGGGACGTAATACGTGTACGGGAAAATAGGAGAAACACAGAGATAACTTAGATTTTTACGCGATCTGATATTACATATGATTATTATTCATAATAGTAATACGTATAGAATATGTACAATATTATCTGGCTTGTTGTTATGATTGTTAATATGACTATTGTTATAATTATTGCAGCAAACCTGTATCAAGACACAACGTTAATCGCTTCTCAAGTGAGCCCAGAAGTTGCATGTACAAGCCATGACAAGCCAACAATGCGTTCCACCGTAAGTTTTTCATATGTATACGTACTTTCAACAGATATGCACAAGTCAGAAATGAAACGGGCACTCTATGGCACGCAGAATGATACTTGTTGACATTTCATTGCCAAGGGACGTAATACGTGTACGGGAAAATAGGAGAAACACAGAGATAACTTAGATTTTTACGCGATCTGATAGTACATATGATTATTATTCATAATAGTAATACGTATAGAATATGTACAATATTATCTGGCTTGTTGTTATGATTGTTAATATGACTATTGTTATAATTATTGCAGCAAACCTGTATCAAGACACAACGTTAATCGCTTTTCAAGTGAGCCCAGAAGTTGCATGTACAAGCCATGACAAGCCAACAATGCGTTCCACCGTAAGTTTTTCATTTGTATACGCACTTTCAACAGATGTGCACACATCAGAAATGAAACGTGCACTCTCTGGCACGCAGAATGATACTTGTTGACATTTCATTGCCAAGGGACGTAATACGTGTACGGGAAAATAGGAGAAACACAGAGATAACTTAGATTTTTACGCGATCTGATATTACATATGATTATTATTCATAATAGTAATACGTATAGAATATGTACAATATTATCTGGCTTGTTGTTATGATTGTTAATATGACTATTGTTATAATTATTGCAGCAAACCTGTATCAAGACACAACGTTAATCGCTTCTCAAGTGAGCCCAGAAGTTGCATGTACAAGCCATGACAAGCCAACAATGCGTTCCACCGTAAGTTTTTCATATGTATACGTACTTTCAACAGATATGCACAAGTCAGAAATGAAACGGGCACTCTATGGCACGCAGAATGATACTTGTTGACATTTCATTGCCAAGGGACGTAATACGTGTACGGGAAAATAGGAGAAACACAGAGATAACTTAGATTTTTACGCGATCTGATAGTACATATGATTATTATTCATAATAGTAATACGTATAGAATATGTACAATATTATCTGGCTTGTTTTTATGATTGTTAATATGACTATTGTTATAATTATTGCAGCAAACCTGTATCAAGACACAACGTTAATCGCTTCTCAAGTGAGCCCAGAAGTTGCATGTACAAGCCATGACAAGCCAACAATGCGTTCCACCGTAAGTTTTTCATATGTATACGTACTTTCAACAGATATGCACAAGTCAGAAATGAAACAACCACTCTATGGCACGCAGAATGATACTTGTTGACATTTCATTGCCAAGGGACGTAATACGTGTACGGGAAAATAGGAGAAACACAGAGATAACTTAGATTTTTACGCGATCTGATAGTACATATGATTATTATTCATAATAGTAATACGTATAGAATATGTACAATATTATCTGGCTTGTTTTTATGATTGTTAATATGACTATTGTTATAATTATTGCAGCAAACCTGTATCAAGACACAACGTTAATCGCTTCTCAAGTGAGCCCAGAAGTTGCATGTACAAGCCATGACAAGCCAACAATGCGTTCCACCGTAAGTTTTTCATATGTATACGTACTTTCAACAGATATGCACAAGTCAGAAATGAAACGGGCACTCTATGGCACGCAGAATGATACTTGTTGACATTTCATTGCCAAGGGACGTAATACGTGTACGGGAAAATAGGAGAAACACAGAGATAACTTAGATTTTTACGCGATCTGATAGTACATATGATTATTATTCATAATAGTAATACGTATAGAATATGTACAATATTATCTGGCTTGTTGTTATGATTGTTAATATGACTATTGTTATAATTATTGCAGCAAACCTGTATCAAGACACAACGTTAATCGCTTCTCAAGTGAGCCCAGAAGTTGCATGTACAAGCCATGACAAGCCAACAATGCGTTCCACCGTAGTTTTTCATATGTATACGTACTTTCAACAGATATGCACAAGTCAGAAATGAAACGGGCACTCTATGGCACGCAGAATGATACTTGTTGACATTTCATTGCCAAGGGACGTAATACGTGTACGGGAAAATAGGAGAAACACAGAGATAACTTAGATTTTTACGCGATCTGATAGTACATATGATTATTATTCATAATAGTAATACGTATAGAATATGTACAATATTATCTGGCTTGTTGTTATGATTGTTAATATGACTATTGTTATAATTATTGCAGCAAACCTGTATCAAGACACAACGTTAATCGCTTTTCAAGTGAGCCCAGAAGTTGCATGTACAAGCCATGACAAGCCAACAATGCGTTCCACCGTAAGTTTTTCATTTGTATACGCACTTTCAACAGATGTGCACACATCAGAAATGAAACGTGCACTCTCTGGCACGCAGAATGATACTTGTTGACATTTCATTGCCAAGGGACGTAATACGTGTACGGGAAAATAGGAGAAACACAGAGATAACTTAGATTTTTACGCGATCTGATATTACATATGATTATTATTCATAATAGTAATACGTATAGAATATGTACAATATTATCTGGCTTGTTGTTATGATTGTTAATATGACTATTGTTATAATTATTGCAGCAAACCTGTATCAAGACACAACGTTAATCGCTTCTCAAGTGAGCCCAGAAGTTGCATGTACAAGCCATGACAAGCCAACAATGCGTTCCACCGTAAGTTTTTCATATGTATACGTACTTTCAACAGATATGCACAAGTCAGAAATGAAACGGGCACTCTATGGCACGCAGAATGATACTTGTTGACATTTCATTGCCAAGGGACGTAATACGTGTACGGGAAAATAGGAGAAACACAGAGATAACTTAGATTTTTACGCGATCTGATAGTACATATGATTATTATTCATAATAGTAATACGTATAGAATATGTACAATATTATCTGGCTTGTTTTTATGATTGTTAATATGACTATTGTTATAATTATTGCAGCAAACCTGTATCAAGACACAACGTTAATCGCTTCTCAAGTGAGCCCAGAAGTTGCATGTACAAGCCATGACAAGCCAACAATGCGTTCCACCGTAAGTTTTTCATATGTATACGTACTTTCAACAGATATGCACAAGTCAGAAATGAAACGGGCACTCTATGGCACGCAGAATGATACTTGTTGACATTTCATTGCCAAGGGACGTAATACGTGTACGGGAAAATAGGAGAAACACAGAGATAACTTAGATTTTTACGCGATCTGATAGTACATATGATTATTATTCATAATAGTAATACGTATAGAATATGTACAATATTATCTGGCTTGTTGTTATGATTGTTAATATGACTATTGTTATAATTATTGCAGCAAACCTGTATCAAGACACAACGTTAATCGCTTCTCAAGTGAGCCCAGAAGTTGCATGTACAAGCCATGACAAGCCAACAATGCGTTCCACCGTAAGTTTTTCATATGTATACGCACTTTCAACTGATATGCACACATCAGAAATGAAACGTGCACTCTATGGCACGCAGAATGATACTTGTTGACATTTCATTGCCAAGGGACGTAATACGTGTACGGGAAAATAGGAGAAACACAGAGATAACTTAGATTTTTACGCGATCTGATAGTACATATGATTATTATTCATAATAGTAATACGTATAGAATATGTACAATATTATCTGGCTTGTTGTTATGATTGTTAATATGACTATTGTTATAATTATTGCAGCAAACCTGTATCAAGACACAACGTTAATCGCTTCTCAAGTGAGCCCAGAAGTTGCATGTACAAGCCATGACAAGCCAACAATGCGTTCCACCGTAAGTTTTTCATATGTATACGTACTTTCAACAGATATGCACAAGTCAGAAATGAAACGGGCACTCTATGGCACGCAGAATGATACTTGTTGACATTTCATTGCCAAGGGACGTAATACGTGTACGGGAAAATAGGAGAAACACAGAGATAACTTAGATTTTTACGCGATCTGATAGTACATATGATTATTATTCATAATAGTAATACGTATAGAATATGTACAATATTATCTGGCTTGTTGTTATGATTGTTAATATGACTATTGTTATAATTATTGCAGCAAACCTGTATCAAGACACAACGTTAATCGCTTCTCAAGTGAGCCCAGAAGTTGCATGTACAAGCCATGACAAGCCAACAATGCGTTCCACCGTAAGTTTTTCATATGTATACGCACTTTCAACTGATATGCACACATCAGAAATGAAACGTGCACTCTATGGCACGCAGAATGATACTTGTTGACATTTCATTGCCAAGGGACGTAATACGTGTACGGGAAAATAGGAGAAACACAGAGATAACTTAGATTTTTACGCGATCTGATAGTACATATGATTATTATTCATAATAGTAATACGTATAGAATATGTACAATATTATCTGGCTTGTTGTTATGATTGTTAATATGACTATTGTTATAATTATTGCAGCAAACCTGTATCAAGACACAACGTTAATCGCTTTTCAAGTGAGCCCTGAAGTTGCATGTACAAGCCATGACAAGCCAACAATGCGTTCCACCGTAAGTTTTTCATATGTATACGTACTTTCAACAGATATGCACAAGTCAGAAATGAAACGGGCACTCTATGGCACGCAGAATGATACTTGTTGACATTTCATTGCCAAGGGACGTAATACGTGTACGGGAAAATAGGAGAAACACAGAGATAACTTAGATTTTTACGCGATCTGATAGTACATATGATTATTATTCATAATAGTAATACGTATAGAATATGTACAATATTATCTGGCTTGTTGTTATGATTGTTAATATGACTATTGTTATAATTATTGCAGCAAACCTGTATCAAGACACAACGTTAATCGCTTCTCAAGTGAGCCCAGAAGTTGCATGTACAAGCCATGACAAGCCAACAATGCGTTCCACCGTAAGTTTTTCATATGTATACGCACTTTCAACAGATATGCACACATCAGAAATGAAACGTGCACTCTATGGCACGCAGAATGATACTTGTTGACATTTCATTGCCAAGGGACGTAATACGTGTACGGGAAAATAGGAGAAACACAGAGATAACTTAGATTTTTACGCGATCTGATAGTACATATGATTATTATTCATAATAGTAATACGTATAGAATATGTACAATATTATCTGGCTTGTTGTTATGATTGTTAATATGACTATTGTTATAATTATTGCAGCAAACCTGTATCAAGACACAACGTTAATCGCTTTTCAAGTGAGCCCTGAAGTTGCATGTACAAGCCATGACAAGCCAACAATGCGTTCCACCGTAAGTTTTTCATATGTATACGTACTTTCAACAGATATGCACAAGTCAGAAATGAAACGGGCACTCTATGGCACGCAGAATGATACTTGTTGACATTTCATTGCCAAGGGACGTAATACGTGTACGGGAAAATAGGAGAAACACAGAGATAACTTAGATTTTTACGCGATCTGATAGTACATATGATTATTATTCATAATAGTAATACGTATAGAATATGTACAATATTATCTGGCTTGTTTTTATGATTGTTAATATGACTATTGTTATAATTATTGCAGCAAACCTGTATCAAGACACAACGTTAATCGCTTCTCAAGTGAGCCCAGAAGTTGCATGTACAAGCCATGACAAGCCAACAATGCGTTCCACCGTAAGTTTTTCATATGTATACGTACTTTCAACAGATATGCACAAGTCAGAAATGAAACGGGCACTCTATGGCACGCAGAATGATACTTGTTGACATTTCATTGCCAAGGGACGTAATACGTGTACGGGAAAATAGGAGAAACACAGAGATAACTTAGATTTTTACGCGATCTGATAGTACATATGATTATTATTCATAATAGTAATACGTATAGAATATGTACAATATTATCTGGCTTGTTGTTATGATTGTTAATATGACTATTGTTATAATTATTGCAGCAAACCTGTATCAAGACACAACGTTAATCGCTTCTCAAGTGAGCCCAGAAGTTGCATGTACAAGCCATGACAAGCCAACAATGCGTTCCACCGTAAGTTTTTCATATGTATACGCACTTTCAACTGATATGCACACATCAGAAATGAAACGTGCACTCTATGGCACGCAGAATGATACTTGTTGACATTTCATTGCCAAGGGACGTAATACGTGTACGGGAAAATAGGAGAACACAGAGATAACTTAGATTTTTACGCGATCTGATAGTACATATGATTATTATTCATAATAGTAATACGTATAGAATATGTACAATATTATCTGGCTTGTTGTTATGATTGTTAATATGACTATTGTTATAATTATTGCAGCAAACCTGTATCAAGACACAACGTTAATCGCTTCTCAAGTGAGCCCAGAAGTTGCATGTACAAGCCATGACAAGCCAACAATGCGTTCCACCGTAAGTTTTTCATATGTATACGTACTTTCAACAGATATGCACAAGTCAGAAATGAAACGGGCACTCTATGGCACGCAGAATGATACTTGTTGACATTTCATTGCCAAGGGACGTAATACGTGTACGGGAAAATAGGAGAAACACAGAGATAACTTAGATTTTTACGCGATCTGATAGTACATATGATTATTATTCATAATAGTAATACGTATAGAATATGTACAATATTATCTGGCTTGTTGTTATGATTGTTAATATGACTATTGTTATAATTATTGCAGCAAACCTGTATCAAGACACAACGTTAATCGCTTCTCAAGTGAGCCCAGAAGTTGCATGTACAAGCCATGACAAGCCAACAATGCGTTCCACCGTAAGTTTTTCATATGTATACGTACTTTCAACAGATATGCACAAGTCAGAAATGAAACGGGCACTCTATGGCACGCAGAATGATACTTGTTGACATTTCATTGCCAAGGGACGTAATACGTGTACGGGAAAATAGGAGAAACACAGAGATAACTTAGATTTTTACGCGATCTGATAGTACATATGATTATTATTCATAATAGTAATACGTATAGAATATGTACAATATTATCTGGCTTGTTGTTATGATTGTTAATATGACTATTGTTATAATTATTGCAGCAAACCTGTATCAAGACACAACGTTAATCGCTTCTCAAGTGAGCCCAGAAGTTGCATGTACAAGCCATGACAAGCCAACAATGCGTTCCACCGTAAGTTTTTCATATGTATACGCACTTTCAACTGATATGCACACATCAGAAATGAAACGTGCACTCTATGGCACGCAGAATGATACTTGTTGACATTTCATTGCCAAGGGACGTAATACGTGTACGGGAAAATAGGAGAACACAGAGATAACTTAGATTTTTACGCGATCTGATAGTACATATGATTATTATTCATAATAGTAATACGTATAGAATATGTACAATATTATCTGGCTTGTTGTTATGATTGTTAATATGACTATTGTTATAATTATTGCAGCAAACCTGTATCAAGACACAACGTTAATCGCTTCTCAAGTGAGCCCAGAAGTTGCATGTACAAGCCATGACAAGCCAACAATGCGTTCCACCGTAAGTTTTTCATATGTATACGTACTTTCAACAGATATGCACAAGTCAGAAATGAAACGGGCACTCTATGGCACGCAGAATGATACTTGTTGACATTTCATTGCCAAGGGACGTAATACGTGTACGGGAAAATAGGAGAAACACAGAGATAACTTAGATTTTTACGCGATCTGATAGTACATATGATTATTATTCATAATAGTAATACGTATAGAATATGTACAATATTATCTGGCTTGTTGTTATGATTGTTAATATGACTATTGTTATAATTATTGCAGCAAACCTGTATCAAGACACAACGTTAATCGCTTCTCAAGTGAGCCCAGAAGTTGCATGTACAAGCCATGACAAGCCAACAATGCGTTCCACCGTAAGTTTTTCATATGTATACGCACTTTCAACTGATATGCACACATCAGAAATGAAACGTGCACTCTATGGCACGCAGAATGATACTTGTTGACATTTCATTGCCAAGGGACGTAATACGTGTACGGGAAAATAGGAGAAACACAGAGATAACTTAGATTTTTACGCGATCTGATAGTACATATGATTATTATTCATAATAGTAATACGTATAGAATATGTACAATATTATCTGGCTTGTTGTTATGATTGTTAATATGACTATTGTTATAATTATTGCAGCAAACCTGTATCAAGACACAACGTTAATCGCTTTTCAAGTGAGCCCTGAAGTTGCATGTACAAGCCATGACAAGCCAACAATGCGTTCCACCGTAAGTTTTTCATATGTATACGTACTTTCAACAGATATGCACAAGTCAGAAATGAAACGGGCACTCTATGGCACGCAGAATGATACTTGTTGACATTTCATTGCCAAGGGACGTAATACGTGTACGGGAAAATAGGAGAAACACAGAGATAACTTAGATTTTTACGCGATCTGATAGTACATATGATTATTATTCATAATAGTAATACGTATAGAATATGTACAATATTATCTGGCTTGTTGTTATGATTGTTAATATGACTATTGTTATAATTATTGCAGCAAACCTGTATCAAGACACAACGTTAATCGCTTCTCAAGTGAGCCCAGAAGTTGCATGTACAAGCCATGACAAGCCAACAATGCGTTCCACCGTAAGTTTTTCATATGTATACGCACTTTCAACAGATATGCACACATCAGAAATGAAACGTGCACTCTATGGCACGCAGAATGATACTTGTTGACATTTCATTGCCAAGGGACGTAATACGTGTACGGGAAAATAGGAGAAACACAGAGATAACTTAGATTTTTACGCGATCTGATAGTACATATGATTATTATTCATAATAGTAATACGTATAGAATATGTACAATATTATCTGGCTTGTTGTTATGATTGTTAATATGACTATTGTTATAATTATTGCAGCAAACCTGTATCAAGACACAACGTTAATCGCTTTTCAAGTGAGCCCTGAAGTTGCATGTACAAGCCATGACAAGCCAACAATGCGTTCCACCGTAAGTTTTTCATATGTATACGTACTTTCAACAGATATGCACAAGTCAGAAATGAAACGGGCACTCTATGGCACGCAGAATGATACTTGTTGACATTTCATTGCCAAGGGACGTAATACGTGTACGGGAAAATAGGAGAAACACAGAGATAACTTAGATTTTTACGCGATCTGATAGTACATATGATTATTATTCATAATAGTAATACGTATAGAATATGTACAATATTATCTGGCTTGTTTTTATGATTGTTAATATGACTATTGTTATAATTATTGCAGCAAACCTGTATCAAGACACAACGTTAATCGCTTCTCAAGTGAGCCCAGAAGTTGCATGTACAAGCCATGACAAGCCAACAATGCGTTCCACCGTAAGTTTTTCATATGTATACGTACTTTCAACAGATATGCACAAGTCAGAAATGAAACGGGCACTCTATGGCACGCAGAATGATACTTGTTGACATTTCATTGCCAAGGGACGTAATACGTGTACGGGAAAATAGGAGAAACACAGAGATAACTTAGATTTTTACGCGATCTGATAGTACATATGATTATTATTCATAATAGTAATACGTATAGAATATGTACAATATTATCTGGCTTGTTGTTATGATTGTTAATATGACTATTGTTATAATTATTGCAGCAAACCTGTATCAAGACACAACGTTAATCGCTTCTCAAGTGAGCCCAGAAGTTGCATGTACAAGCCATGACAAGCCAACAATGCGTTCCACCGTAAGTTTTTCATATGTATACGCACTTTCAACTGATATGCACACATCAGAAATGAAACGTGCACTCTATGGCACGCAGAATGATACTTGTTGACATTTCATTGCCAAGGGACGTAATACGTGTACGGGAAAATAGGAGAACACAGAGATAACTTAGATTTTTACGCGATCTGATAGTACATATGATTATTATTCATAATAGTAATACGTATAGAATATGTACAATATTATCTGGCTTGTTGTTATGATTGTTAATATGACTATTGTTATAATTATTGCAGCAAACCTGTATCAAGACACAACGTTAATCGCTTCTCAAGTGAGCCCAGAAGTTGCATGTACAAGCCATGACAAGCCAACAATGCGTTCCACCGTAAGTTTTTCATATGTATACGTACTTTCAACAGATATGCACAAGTCAGAAATGAAACGGGCACTCTATGGCACGCAGAATGATACTTGTTGACATTTCATTGCCAAGGGACGTAATACGTGTACGGGAAAATAGGAGAAACACAGAGATAACTTAGATTTTTACGCGATCTGATAGTACATATGATTATTATTCATAATAGTAATACGTATAGAATATGTACAATATTATCTGGCTTGTTGTTATGATTGTTAATATGACTATTGTTATAATTATTGCAGCAAACCTGTATCAAGACACAACGTTAATCGCTTCTCAAGTGAGCCCAGAAGTTGCATGTACAAGCCATGACAAGCCAACAATGCGTTCCACCGTAAGTTTTTCATATGTATACGCACTTTCAACTGATATGCACACATCAGAAATGAAACGTGCACTCTATGGCACGCAGAATGATACTTGTTGACATTTCATTGCCAAGGGACGTAATACGTGTACGGGAAAATAGGAGAAACACAGAGATAACTTAGATTTTTACGCGATCTGATAGTACATATGATTATTATTCATAATAGTAATACGTATAGAATATGTACAATATTATCTGGCTTGTTGTTATGATTGTTAATATGACTATTGTTATAATTATTGCAGCAAACCTGTATCAAGACACAACGTTAATCGCTTTTCAAGTGAGCCCTGAAGTTGCATGTACAAGCCATGACAAGCCAACAATGCGTTCCACCGTAAGTTTTTCATATGTATACGTACTTTCAACAGATATGCACAAGTCAGAAATGAAACGGGCACTCTATGGCACGCAGAATGATACTTGTTGACATTTCATTGCCAAGGGACGTAATACGTGTACGGGAAAATAGGAGAAACACAGAGATAACTTAGATTTTTACGCGATCTGATAGTACATATGATTATTATTCATAATAGTAATACGTATAGAATATGTACAATATTATCTGGCTTGTTGTTATGATTGTTAATATGACTATTGTTATAATTATTGCAGCAAACCTGTATCAAGACACAACGTTAATCGCTTCTCAAGTGAGCCCAGAAGTTGCATGTACAAGCCATGACAAGCCAACAATGCGTTCCACCGTAAGTTTTTCATATGTATACGCACTTTCAACAGATATGCACACATCAGAAATGAAACGTGCACTCTATGGCACGCAGAATGATACTTGTTGACATTTCATTGCCAAGGGACGTAATACGTGTACGGGAAAATAGGAGAAACACAGAGATAACTTAGATTTTTACGCGATCTGATAGTACATATGATTATTATTCATAATAGTAATACGTATAGAATATGTACAATATTATCTGGCTTGTTGTTATGATTGTTAATATGACTATTGTTATAATTATTGCAGCAAACCTGTATCAAGACACAACGTTAATCGCTTTTCAAGTGAGCCCTGAAGTTGCATGTACAAGCCATGACAAGCCAACAATGCGTTCCACCGTAAGTTTTTCATATGTATACGTACTTTCAACAGATATGCACAAGTCAGAAATGAAACGGGCACTCTATGGCACGCAGAATGATACTTGTTGACATTTCATTGCCAAGGGACGTAATACGTGTACGGGAAAATAGGAGAAACACAGAGATAACTTAGATTTTTACGCGATCTGATAGTACATATGATTATTATTCATAATAGTATTACGTATAGAATATGTACAATATTATCTGGCTTGTTGTTATGATTGTTAATATGACTATTGTTATACTTATTGCAGCAAACCTGTATCAAGACACAACGTTAATCGCTTCTCAAGTGAGCCCAGAAGTTGCATGTACAAGCCATGACAAGCCAACAATGCGTTCCACCGTAAGTTTTTCATATGTATACGCACTTTCAACAGATATGCACACATCAGAAATGAAACGTGCACTCTATGGCACGCAGAATGATACTTGTTGACATTTCATTGCCAAGGGACGTAATACGTGTACGGGAAAATAGGAGAAACACAGAGATAACTTAGATTTTTACGCGATCTGATAGTACATATGATTATTATTCATAATAGTAATACGTATAGAATATGTACAATATTATCTGGCTTGTTGTTATGATTGTTAATATGACTATTGTTATACTTATTGCAGCAAACCTGTATCAAGACACAACGTTAATCGCTTCTCAAGTGAGCCCAGAAGTTGCATGTACAAGCCATGACAAGCCAACAATGCGTTCCACCGTAAGTTTTTCATATGTATACGCACTTTCAACAGATATGCACACATCAGAAATGAAACGTGCACTCTATGGCACGCAGAATGATACTTGTTGACATTTCATTGCCAAGGGACGTAATACGTGTACGGGAAAATAGGAGAAACACAGAGATAACTTAGATTTTTACGCGATCTGATAGTACATATGATTATTATTCATAATAGTAATACGTATAGAATATGTACAATATTATCTGGCTTGTTGTTATGATTGTTAATATGACTATTGTTATAATTATTGCAGCAAACCTGTATCAAGACACAACGTTAATCGCTTTTCAAGTGAGCCCTGAAGTTGCATGTACAAGCCATGACAAGCCAACAATGCGTTCCACCGTAAGTTTTTCATATGTATACGTACTTTCAACAGATATGCACAAGTCAGAAATGAAACGGGCACTCTATGGCACGCAGAATGATACTTGTTGACATTTCATTGCCAAGGGACGTAATACGTGTACGGGAAAATAGGAGAAACACAGAGATAACTTAGATTTTTACGCGATCTGACGCGATTCTGATAGTACATATGATTATTATTCATAATAGTAATACGTATAGAATATGTACAATATTATCTGGCTTTGTTGTTATGATTGTTAATATGACTATTGTTATAATTATTGCAGCAAACCTGTATCAAGGACACAACGTTAATCGCTTCTCAAGTGAGCCCAGAAGTTGCATGTACAAGCCATGACAAGCCAACAATGCGTTCCACCGTAAGTTTTTCATATGTATACGCACTTTCAACAGATATGCACACATCAGAAATGAAACGTGCACTCTATGGCACGCAGAATGATACTTGTTGACATTTCATTGCCAAGGGACGTAATACGTGTACGGGAAAAATAGGAGAAACACAGAGATAACTTAGATTTTTACGCGATCTGATAGTACATATGATTATTATTCATAATAGTAATACGTATAGAATATGTACAATATTATCTGGCTTGTTGTTATGATTGTTAATATGACTATTGTTATAATTATTGCAGCAAACCTGTATCAAGACACAACGTTAATCGCTTTTCAAGTGAGCCCTGAAGTTGCATGTACAAGCCATGACAAGCCAACAATGCGTTCCACCGTAAGTTTTTCATATGTATACGTACTTTCAACAGATATGCACAAGTCAGAAATGAAACGGGCACTCTATGGCACGCAGAATGATACTTGTTGACATTTCATTGCCAAGGGACGTAATACGTGTACGGGAAAATAGGAGAAACACAGAGATAACTTAGATTTTTACGCGATCTGATAGTACATATGATTATTATTCATAATAGTATTACGTATAGAATATGTACAATATTATCTGGCTTGTTGTTATGATTGTTAATATGACTATTGTTATACTTATTGCAGCAAACCTGTATCAAGACACAACGTTAATCGCTTCTCAAGTGAGCCCAGAAGTTGCATGTACAAGCCATGACAAGCCAACAATGCGTTCCACCGTAAGTTTTTTCATATGTATACGCACTTTCAACAGATATGCACACATCAGAAATGAAACGTGCACTCTATGGCACGCAGAATGATACTTGTTGACATTTCATTGCCAAGGGGACGTAATACGTGTACGGGAAAATAGGAGAAACACAGAGATAACTTAGATTTTTACGCGATCTGATAGTACATATGATTATTATTCATAATAGTAATACGTATAGAATATGTACAATATTATCTGGCTTGTTGTTATGATTGTTAATATGACTATTGTTATACTTATTGCAGCAAACCTGTATCAAGACACAACGTTAATCGCTTCTCAAGTGAGCCCAGAAGTTGCATGTACAAGCCATGACAAGCCAACAATGCGTTCCACCGTAAGTTTTTTCATATGTATACGCACTTTCAACAGATATGCACACATCAGAAATGAAAACGTGCACTCTATGGCACGCAGAATGATACTTGTTGACATTTCATTGCCAAGGGACGTAATACGTGTACGGGAAAATAGGAGAAACACAGAGATAACTTAGATTTTTACGCGATCTGATAGTACATATGATTATTATTCATAATAGTAATACGTATAGAATATGTACAATATTATCTGGCTTGTTGTTATAATTGTTAATATGACTATTGTTATAATTATTGCAGCAAAACCTGTATCAAGACACAACGTTAATCGCTTCTCAAGTGAGCCCAGAAGTTGCATGTACAAGCCATGACAAGCCAACAATGCGTTCCACCGTAAGTTTTTTCATATGTATACGCACTTTCAAACAGATATGCACACATCAGAAATGAAACGTGCACTCTATGGCACGCAGAATGATACTTGTTGGACATTTTCATTGCCAAGGGACGTAATACGTGTACGGGAAAATAGGAGAAAACACAGAGATAACTTAGATTTTTTACGCGATCTGATAGTACATATGATTATTATTCATAATAGTAATACGTATAGAATATGTACAATATTATCTGGCTTGTTGTTATGATTGTTAATATGACTATTGTTATAATTATTGCAGCAAAACCTGTATCAAGGACACAAACGTTAATCGCTTCTCAAGTGAGCCCAGAAGTTGCATGTACAAGCCATGACAAGCCAACAATGCGTTCCACCGTAAGTTTTTTCATATGTATACGCACTTTCAACAGATATGCCACACATCAGAAATGAAAACGTGCACTCTATGGCACGCAGAATGATACTTGTTGACATTTCATTGCCAAGGGACGTAATACGTGTACGGGAAAATAGGAGAAAACACAGAGATAACTTAGATTTTTTACGCGATCTGATAGTACATATGATTATTATTCATAATAGTAATACGTATAGAATATGTACAATATTATCTGGCTTGTTGTTATGATTGTTAATATGACTATTGTTATAATTATTGCAGCAAACCTGTATCAAGACACAACGTTAATCGCTTTTCAAGTGAGCCCTGAAGTTGCATGTACAAGCCATGACAAGCCAACAATGCGTTCCACCGTAAGTTTTTTCATATGTATACGCACTTTCAACAGATATGCACACGTCAGAAATGAAAACGTGCACTCTATGGCACGCAGAATGATACTTGTTGACATTTCATTGCCAAGGGACGTAATACGTGTACGGGAAAATAGGAGAAACACAGAGATAACTTAGATTTTTTACGCGATCTGATAGTACATATGATTATTATTCATAATAGTAATACGTATAGAATATGTACAATATTATCTGGCTTGTTGTTATGATTGTTAATATGACTATTGTTATAATTATTGCAGCAAAACCTGTATCAAGGACACAACGTTAATCGCTTTTCAAGTGAGCCCAGAAGTTGCATGTACAAAGCCATGACAAGCCAACAATGCGTTCCACCGTAAGTTTTTCATTTGTATACGCACTTTCAAACAGATGTGCACACATCAGAAATGAAAACGTGCACTCTCTGGCACGCAGAATGATACTTGTTGACATTTCATTGCCAAGGGACGTAATACGTGTACGGGAAAATAGGAGAAACACAGAGATAACTTAGATTTTTTACGCGATCTGATATTACATATGATTATTATTCATAATAGTAATACGTATAGAATATGTACAATATTATCTGGCTTGTTGTTATGATTGTTAATATGACTATTGTTATAATTATTGCAGCAAACCTGTATCAAGGACACAACGTTAATCGCTTCTCAAGTGAGCCCAGAAGTTGCATGTACAAGCCATGACAAGCCAACAATGCGTTCCACCGTAAGTTTTTTCATATGTATACGCACTAGTGCGTATACATATGAAAAAACTTACGGTGGAACGCATTGTTGGCTTGTCATGGCTTGTACATGCAACTTCTGGGCTCACTTGAGAAGCGATTAACGTTGTGTCTTGATACAGGTTTTGCTGCAATAATTATAACAAATAGTCATATTAACAATCATAACAACAAGCCAGATAATATTGTACATATTCTATACGTATTACTATTATGAATAATAATCATATGTAATATCAGATCGCGTAAAAATCTAAGTTATCTCTGTGTTTCTCCTATTTTCCCGTACACGTATTACGTCCCTTGGCAATGAAAATGTCAACAAGTATCATTCTGCGTGCCAGAGAGTGCACGTTTCATTTCTGATGTGTGCACATCTGTTGAAAGTGCGTATACAAATGAAAAAACTTACGGTGGAAACGCATTGTTGGCTTGTCATGGCTTGTACATGCAACTTCTGGGCTCACTTGAAAAGCGATTAACGTTGTGTCTTGATACAGGTTTGCTGCAATAATTATAACAATAGTCATATTAACAATCATAACAACAAGCCAGATAATATTGTACATATTCTATACGTATTACTATTATGAATAATAATCATATGTACTATCAGATCGCGTAAAAAATCTAAGTTATCTCTGTGTTTTCTCCTATTTTTCCCGTACACGTATTTACGTCCCTTGGCAATGAAATGTCAACAAGTATCATTCTGCGTGCCATAGAGTGCACGTTTCATTTCTGACGTGTGCATATCTGTTGAAAGTGCGTATACATATGAAAAAACTTACGGTGGAAACGCAATTGTTGGCTTGTCATGGCTTGTACATGCAACTTCAGGGCTCACTTGAAAAGCGATTAACGTTGTGTCTTGATACAGGTTTGCTGCAATAATTATAACAATAGTCATATTAAACAATCATAACAACAAGCCAGATAATATTGTACATATTCTATACGTATTACTATTATGAATAATAATCATATGTACTATCAGATCGCGTAAAAAATCTAAGTTATCTCTGTGTTTTCTCCTATTTTTCCCGTAACACGTATTACGTCCCCTTGGCAATGAAATGTCAACAAGTATCATTCTGCGTGCCATAGAGTGCACGTTTTCATTTCTGATGTGTGCATATCTGTTGAAAGTGCGTATACATATGAAAAACTTACGGTGGAAACGCATTGTTGGCTTGTCATGGCTTGTACATGCAACTTCTGGGCTCACTTGAGAAGCGATTAACGTTGTGTCTTGATACAGGTTTGCTGCAATAATTATAACAATAGTCATATTAACAATCATAACAACAAGCCAGATAATATTGTACATATTCTATACGTAATTACTATTATGAATAATAATCATATGTACTATCAGATCGCGTAAAAATCTAAGTTATCTCTGTGTTTCTCCTATTTTCCCGTACACGTATTACGTCCCCTTGGCAATGAAATGTCAACAAGTATCATTCTGCGTGCCATAGAGTGCACGTTTCATTTCTGATGTGTGCATATCTGTTGAAAGTGCGTATACATATGAAAAACTTACGGTGGAAACGCATTGTTGGCTTTGTCATGGCTTTGTACATGCAACTTCTGGGCTCACTTGAGAAGCGATTAACGTTGTGTCTTGATACAGGTTTGCTGCAATAATTATAACAATAGTCATATTAACAATTATAACAACAAGCCAGATAATATTGTACATATTTCTATACGTATTACTATTATGAATAATAATCATATGTACTATCAGATCGCGTAAAAATCTAAGTTTATCTCTGTGTTTCTCCTATTTTTCCCGTACACGTATTACGTCCCTTGGCAATGAAATGTCAACAAGTATCATTCTGCGTGCCATAGAGTGCACGTTTTCATTTCTGATGTGTGCATATCTGTTGAAAGTGCGTATACATATGAAAAAACTTACGGTGGAAACGCATTGTTGGCTTGTCATGGCTTGTACATGCAACTTCTGGGCTCACTTGAGAAGCGATTAACGTGTTGTGTCTTGATACAGGTTTGCTGCAATAAGTATAACAATAGTCATATTAACAATCATAACAAACAAGCCAGATAATATTGTACATATTCTATACGTATTACTATTATGAATAATAATCATATGTACTATCAGATCGCGTAAAAAATCTAAGTTATCTCTGTGTTTCTCCTATTTTCCCGTACACGTATTACGTCCCCTTGGCAATGAAATGTCAACAAGTATCATTCTGCGTGCCATAGAGTGCACGTTTTCATTTCTGATGTGTGCATATCTGTTGAAAGTGCGTATACATATGAAAAACTTACGGTGGGAAACGCATTGTTGGCTTGTCATGGCTTGTACATGCAACTTCTGGGCTCACTTGAGAAGCGATTAACGTTTGTGTCTTGATACAGGTTTGCTGCAATAAGTATAACAATAGTCATATTAAACAATCATAACAACAAGCCAGATAATATTGTACATATTCTATACGTAATACTATTATGAATAATAATCATATGTACTATCAGATCGCGTAAAAAATCTAAGTTATCTCTGTGTTTCTCCTATTTTCCCGTACACGTATTACGTCCCTTGGCAATGAAATGTCAACAAGTATCATTCTGCGTGCCATAGAGTGCCCGTTTCATTTCTGACTTGTGCATATCTGTTGAAAGTACGTATACATATGAAAAAAACTTACGGTGGAACGCATTGTTGGCTTGTCATGGCTTGTACATGCAACTTCAGGGCTCACTTGAAAAGGCGATTAACGTTGTGTCTTGATACAGGTTTGCTGCAATAATTATAAACAATAGTCATATTAAACAATCATAACAACAAGCCAGATAATATTGTACATATTCTATACGTATTACTATTATGAATAATAATCATATGTACTATCAGATCGCGTAAAAAATCTAAGTTATCTCTGTGTTTCTCCTATTTTCCCGTACACGTATTACGTCCCTTGGCAATGAAATGTCAACAAGTATCATTCTGCGTGCCATAGAGTGCACGTTTTCATTTCTGATGTGTGCATATCTGTTGAAAGTGCGTATACATATGAAAAAACTTACGGTGGAAACGCATTGTTGGCTTGTCATGGCTTGTACATGCAACTTCTGGGCTCACTTGAGAAGCGATTAACGTTGTGTCTTGATACAGGTTTGCTGCAATAATTATAACAATAGTCATATTAACAATCATAACAAACAAGCCAGATAATATTGTACATATTCTATACGTATTACTATTATGAATAATAATCATATGTACTATCAGATCGCGTAAAAATCTAAGTTATCTCTGTGTTTTCTCCTATTTTCCCGTACACGTATTACGTCCCTTGGCAATGAAATGTCAACAAGTATCATTCTGCGTTGCCATAGAGTGCCCGTTTCATTTCTGACTTGTGCATATCTGTTGAAAGTACGTATACATATGAAAAACTTACGGTGGAAACGCATTGTTGGCTTGTCATGGCTTGTACATGCAACTTCAGGGCTCACTTGAAAAGCGATTAACGTTGTGTCTTGATACAGGGTTTGCTGCAATAATTATAACAATAGTCATATTAACAATCATAACAACAAGCCAGATAATATTGTACATATTCTATACGTATTACTATTATGAATAATAATCATATGTACTATCAGATCGCGTAAAAATCTAAGTTATCTCTGTGTTTCTCCTATTTTCCCGTACACGTATTACGTCCCTTGGCAATGAAATGTCAACAAGTATCATTCTGCGTGCCATAGAGTGCACGTTTCATTTCTGATGTGTGCATATCTGTTGAAAGTGCGTATACATATGAAAAAACTTACGGTGGAACGCATTGTTGGCTTGTCATGGCTTGTACATGCAACTTCTGGGCTCACTTGAGAAGCGATTAAACGTTGTGTCTTGATACAGGTTTGCTGCAATAAGTATAACAATAGTCATATTAACAATCATAACAACAAGCCAGATAATATTGTACATATTCTATACGTATTACTATTATGAATAATAATCATATGTACTATCAGATCGCGTAAAAATCTAAGTTATCTCTGTGTTTCTCCTATTTTCCCGTACACGTATTACGTCCCTTGGCAATGAAATGTCAACAAGTATCATTCTGCGTGCCATAGAGTGCACGTTTCATTTCTGATGTGTGCATATCTGTTGAAAGTGCGTATACATATGAAAAAACTTACGGTGGAACGCATTGTTGGCTTGTCATGGCTTGTACATGCAACTTCTGGGCTCACTTGAGAAGCGATTAACGTTGTGTCTTGATACAGGTTTGCTGCAATAAGTATAACAATAGTCATATTAACAATCATAACAACAAGCCAGATAATATTGTACATATTCTATACGTAATACTATTATGAATAATAATCATATGTACTATCAGATCGCGTAAAAATCTAAGTTATCTCTGTGTTTCTCCTATTTTTCCCGTACACGTATTACGTCCCCTTGGCAATGAAATGTCAAACAAGTATCATTCTGCGTGCCATAGAGTGCCCGTTTCATTTTCTGACTTGTGCATATCTGTTGAAAGTACGTATACATATGAAAAAACTTACGGTGGAACGCATTGTTGGCTTGTCATGGCTTGTACATGCAACTTCAGGGCTCACTTGAAAAGCGATTAACGTTGTGTCTTGATACAGGTTTGCTGCAATAATTATAACAATAGTCATATTAACAATCATAACAACAAGCCAGATTAATATTGTACATATTCTATACGTATTACTATTATGAATAATAATCATATGTACTATCAGATCGCGTAAAAATCTAAGTTATCTCTGTGTTTTCTCTATTTTCCCGTACACGTATTACGTCCCTTGGCAATGAAATGTCAACAAGTATCATTCTGCGTGCCATAGAGTGCACGTTTCATTTCTGATGTGTGCATATCTGTTGAAAGTGCGTATACATATGAAAAACTTACGGTGGAACGCATTGTTGGCTTGTCATGGCTTGTACATGCAACTTCTGGGCTCACTTGAGAAGCGATTAAACGTTGTGTCTTGATACAGGTTTGCTGCAATAATTATAAACAATAGTCATATTAACAATCATAACAACAAGCCAGATAATATTGTACATATTCTATACGTATTACTATTATGAATAATAATCATATGTACTATCAGATCGCGTAAAAATCTAAGTTATCTCTGTGTTTTCTCCTATTTTTCCCGTACACGTATTACGTCCCCTTGGCAATGAAATGTCAACAAGTATCATTCTGCGTGCCATAGAGTGCCCGTTTCATTTCTGACTTGTGCATATCTGTTGAAAGTACGTTATACATATGAAAAAACTTACGGTGGAACGCATTGTTGGCTTGTCATGGCTTGTACATGCAACTTCAGGGCTCACTTGAAAAGCGATTAACGTTGTGTCTTGATACAGGTTTTGCTGCAATAATTATAACAATAGTCATATTAACAATCATAACAACAAGCCAGATAATATTGTACATATTCTATACGTATTACTATTATGAATAATAATCATATGTACTATCAGATCGCGTAAAAAATCTAAGTTATCTCTGTGTTTCTCCTATTTTCCCGTACACGTATTACGTCCCTTGGCAATGAAATGTCAACAAGTATCATTCTGCGTGCCATAGAGTGCACGTTTCATTTTCTGATGTGTGCATATCAGTTGAAAGTGCGTAATACATATGAAAAAACTTACGGTGGAACGCATTGTTGGCTTGTCATGGCTTGTACATGCAACTTCTGGGCTCACTTGAGAAGCGATTAACGTTGTGTCTTGATACAGGTTTGCTGCAATAATTATAACAATAGTCATATTAACAATCATAACAACAAGCCAGATAATATTGTACATATTCTATACGTATTACTATTATGAATAATAATCATATGTACTATCAGATCGCGTAAAAAATCTAAGTTATCTCTGTGTTTCTCCTATTTTCCCGTACACGTATTACGTCCCTTGGCAATGAAATGTCAACAAGTATCATTCTGCGTGCCATAGAGTGCCCGTTTCATTTCTGACTTGTGCATATCTGTTGAAAGTACGTATACATATGAAAAACTTACGGTGGAACGCATTGTTGGCTTGTCATGGCTTGTACATGCAAACTTCTGGGCTCACTTGAGAAGCGATTAACGTTGTGTCTTGATACAGGTTTGCTGCAATAATTATAACAATAGTCATATTAACAATCATAACAACAAGCCAGATAATATTGTACATATTCTATACGTATTACTATTATGAATAATAATCATATGTACTATCAGATCGCGTAAAAATCTAAGTTATCTCTGTGTTCTCCTATTTTCCCGTACACGTATTACGTCCCTTGGCAATGAAATGTCAACAAGTATCATTCTGCGTGCCATAGAGTGCACGTTTCATTTCTGATGTGTGCATATCAGTTGAAAGTGCGTATACATATGAAAAAACTTACGGTGGAACGCATTGTTGGCTTGTCATGGCTTGTACATGCAACTTCTGGGCTCACTTGAGAAGCGATTAACGTTGTGTCTTGATACAGGTTTGCTGCAATAATTATAACAATAGTCATATTAACAATCATAACAACAAGCCAGATAATATTGTACATATTCTATACGTATTACTATTATGAATAATAATCATATGTACTATCAGATCGCGTAAAAAATCTAAGTTATCTCTGTGTTTCTCCTATTTTCCCGTACACGTATTACGTCCCTTGGCAATGAAATGTCAACAAGTATCATTCTGCGTGCCATAGAGTGCCCGTTTTCATTTCTGACTTGTGCATATCTGTTGAAAGTACGTATACATATGAAAAAACTTACGGTGGAACGCAATTGTTGGCTTGTCATGGCTTGTACATGCAACTTCTGGGCTCACTTGAGAAGCGATTAACGTTGTGTCTTGATACAGGTTTGCTGCAATAATTATAACAATAGTCATATTAACAATCATAAAAAACAAGCCAGATAATATTGTACATATTCTATACGTATTACTATTATGAATAATAATCATATGTACTATCAGATCGCGTAAAAATCTAAGTTATCTCTGTGTTTCTCCTATTTTCCCGTACACGTATTACGTCCCTTGGCAATGAAATGTCAACAAGTATCA
>JAWPHD010022709.1:0-24277 GCA_037043455.1 Cyrtodaria siliqua | reverse complement strand
ATATGTACGTGTAAGAGCGGAATATATATGTGTAAGAACGGAATATATATGTGTAAGAACGGAATATATACGTTTAAAAACGGAATTTATATGTGTAAGAACGGAATATATGTGTAAGAACGGAATATAAATGTGTAAGAACTGAATATATATGTGTAAGAACTGAATATATATGTGTAAGAACTGAATATATATTTGTAAGAACTGAATATATATGTGTAAAAACGGAATATATATGTGTAAGAACGGAATATGTACGTGTAAGAACGGAATATATATGTGTAAGAACTGAATATATATGTGTAAGAAGTGAATATATAGGTGTAAGAACTGAATATATATGTGTAAGAAAGGAATATATATGTGTAAGAACGGAATAAATATGTGTAAGAACGGAATATATATGTGTACGAACTGAATATATATGTGTAAGAACTGAATATATATGTGTAAGAACTGAATATATATGTGTAAGAACTGAATATATATGTGTAAGAACAAAATATATATGCGTAAGAACTGAATATAAATGCGTAAGAAATGAATATATATGCGTAAGAACGGAATATATGTGTAAGAATATATATGTGTAAGAACGGAATATATATGCATAAGAACTGAATATATATGTGTAATAACTGAATATATATGTGTAAGAACTGAATATATATGCGTAAGAACTGAATATATATGCGTAAGAACTGAATATATATGCGTAAAACTGAATATATATGCGAAAGAACGGATGATTATATATGCGTTAGAACGGAATATATGTGTAAGAACGTATATATATGTGTAAGAACGGAATATATATGTGTAAGAACGGAATATATACGTGTAAGAACGAAATATATATGTGTAAGAACGGAATATATATATGTGTAAGAACGGAATATATATGTGTAAAAACGGAATATATATGTGTAAGAACTGAATATATATGTGTAAGAACTGAATATATATGCGTAAGAACTGAATATATGTGTAAGAACTGAATATATATGCGTAAGAACGGAATATATATGTGTAAGAACGTAATATATATGTGTAAGAACGGAATATGTACATCTAAGAACGGAATATATATGTGTAAGAACGGAATATATATATGTATATATATGGAAGAACGGAATATATAAGTTTAAGAACTGAATATATATGTGTAAGAAATGAATATATATGTGTAAGAACTGAATATATATATGTAAGAAATGAATATATATGTGTAAGAACTGAATATATATGCTTAAGAACTGAATATATAATGCGTAAGAACTGAATATATATGTGTAAGAACGGAATATATATGTGTAAGAATGGAATATGTACGTCTAAGAACGGAATGTATATGTGTAAGAACGGAATATATATGTGTATATATATGGAAGAACGGAATATATAAGTTTAAGAACGGAATATATATGTGTAAGAACGGAATATGTACGTCTAAGAGCGGAATATATATGTGTAAGAACGGAATATATATGTGTAAGAACGGAATATATACGTTTAAAAACGGAATATATATGTGTAAGAACGGAATATATGTGTAAGAACGGAATATGTATGTGTAAGAACTGAATATATATGTGTAAGAACTGAATATATATGTGTAAGAACTGAATATATATTTGTAAGAACTGAATATATATGTGTAAAAACGGAATATATATGTGTAAGAACGGAATATGTACGTGTAAGAACGGAATATATATGTGTAAGAACTGAATATATATGTGTAAGAAGTGAATATATAGGTGTAAGAACTGATTATATATGTGTAAGAAAGGAATAT
This sequence comes from Cyrtodaria siliqua, assembly GCA_037043455.1. Taxonomy (NCBI): domain Eukaryota; kingdom Metazoa; phylum Mollusca; class Bivalvia; order Adapedonta; family Hiatellidae; genus Cyrtodaria; species Cyrtodaria siliqua. Next base: position 22,479 of record JAWPHD010022709.1, on the reverse strand, counting down.
ATATGTGTAAGAACGGAATAAATATGTGTAAGAACGGAATATATATGTGTAAGAACTGAATATATATGTGTAAGAACTGAATATATATGTATAAGAACTGAATATATATGTGTAAGAACTGAATATATATGTGTAAGAACTAAATATATATGCGTAAGAACTGAATATAAATGCGTAAGAAATGAATATATATGCGTAAGAACGGAATATATGTGTAAGAATATATATGTGTAAGAACGGAATATATATGCATAAGAACTGAATATATATGTGTAATAACTGAATATATATGTGTAAGAACTGAATATATATGCTTAAGAACTGAATATATATGCGTAAGAACTGAATATATATGCGTAAAACTGAATATATATGCGAAAGAACGGAATATATATGCGTAAGAACGGAATATATGTGTAAGAACGGTATATATATGTGTAAGAACGGAATATATATGTGTAAGAACGGAATATATACGTGTAAGAACGGAATATATATGTGTAAGAACTGAATATATATGTGTAAGAACGTAATATATATGTGTAAGAACGGAATATGTACATCTAAGAACGGAATATATATGTGTAAGAACGGAATATATATATGTATATATATGGAAGAACGGAATATATAAGTTTAAGAACTGAATATATATGTGTAAGAAATGAATATATATGTGTAAGAACTGAATATATATATGTAAGAAATGAATATATATGTGTAAGAACTGAATATATATGCCTAAGAACTGAATATATATGCGTAAGAACTGAATATATATCTGTTAGAACTGAATATATATGTGTAAGAACTGAATATATATGCGTAAGAACTGAATATATATGCGTAAGAACGGAATATATATGCGTAAGAACGGAATATATACGTGTAAGAACGGAATATATTTGTGTAAGAACGGAATATATATGTGTAAGAACGGAATATATATGTGTAAGAACGGAATATATATGCGTAAGAACTGAATATATATGTGTAAGAACGGAATATATATCTGTAAGAACGGAATATATATGAGTAAGAACTGAATATATATGTGTAAGAACGGAATATATACGTGTAAGAACGGAATATATATGTGTAAGAACGGAATAAATATGTGTAAGAACGGAATATATATGTTTAAGAACTGAATTTATATGTGTAAGAACTGAATATATATGTGTAAGAACTGAATATATATTTGTAAGAACTGAATATATATGTGTAAGAACTGAATATATATGCGTAAGAACTGAATATATATGCGTAAGAACGGAATATATTTGTGTAAGAACGGAATATTTATGTGTAAGAACGGAATATGTACGTGTAAGAACGGAATATATATGTGTAAGAACGGAATATATATGTCTATATATGTGTAAGAACGGAATATATACGTGTAAGAACTGAATATATATGTGTAAGAACTGAATATATATGTGTAAGAACTGAATATATATTTGTAAGAACTGAATATATATGTGTAAAAACGGAATATATATGTGTAAGAACGGAATATGTAGGTGTAAGAACGGAATATATATGTGTTAGAACTGAACATATATGTATAAGAACTGAATATATATGCATAAGAACAGAATATATATGCGTAAGTACTGAATATATATGCGTAAGAACTGAATATATATGCGTAAGAACTGAATATATATCTGTAAGAACTGAATATATATGTGTAAGAACTGAATATATATGCGTAAGAACTGAATATATATGTGTAAGAACGGAATATATATGCGTAAGAACGGAATATATATGTATAAGAACGGAAAATATATGTGTAAGAAGGTAATATGTACGTGTAAGAACGGAATATATATGTGTAAGAACGGAATATATATGTGTAAGAAGTGAATATATAGGTGTAAGAACTGAATATATATGTGTAAGAACTGAATATATATGTGTAAGAACGGAATAAATATGTGTAAGAACGGAATATATATGTGTAAGAACTGAATATATATGTGTAAGAACTGAATATATAAGTGTAAGAACTGAATATATATGTGTAAGAACTGAATATATATGTGTAAGAACCAAATATATATGCGTAAGAACTGAATATAAATGCGTAAGAAATGAATATATATGCGTAAGAACGGAATATATGTGTAAGAATATATATGTGTAAGAACGGAATATATATGCATAAGAACTGAATATATATGTGTAATAACTGAATATATATGTGTAAGAACTGAATATATATGCGTAAGAACTGAATATATATCCGTAAGAACTGAATATATATGCGTAAAACTGAATATATATGCGAAAGAACGGAATATATATGCGTAAGAACGGAATATATGTGTAAGAACGGTATATATATGTGTAAGAACGGAATATATATGTGTAAGAACGGAATATATACGTGTAAGAACGAAATATATATGTGTAAGAACGGAATATATATGTGTAAGAACGGAATATATATGTGTAAAAACGGAATATATATGTGTAAGAACTGAATATATATGTGTAAGAACTGAATATATATGCGTAAGAACTGAATATATGTGTCAGAACTGGATATATATGCGTAAGAACGGAATATATATGTGTAAGAACGTAATATATATGTGTAAGAACGGAATATGTACATCTAAGAACGGAATATATATGTGTAAGAACGGAATATATATATGTATATATATGGAAGAACGGAATATATAAGTTTAAGAACTGAATATATATGTGTAAGAAATGAATATATATGTGTAAGAACTGAATATATATGTGTAAGAACGGAATATATATGTAAGAACGGAATATATATGTGTAAGAACTGAACATATATGTGTAAGAAATGAATATATATGCGTAAGAACTGAATATATATGCGTAAGAACGGAATATATATCTGTTAGAACTGAATATATATGTGTAAGAACTGAATATATATGCGTAAGAACTGAATATATATGCGTAAGAACGGAATATATATGCGTAAGAACGGAATATATACGTGTAAGAACGGAATATATTTGTGTAAGAACGGAATATATATGTGTAAGAACGGAATATATATGTGTAAGAACTGAACATATATGTGTAAGAAATGAATATATAAGCGTAAGAACGGAATATATATTTGTAGTAACTGATTATATATGCGTAAAACTGAATATATATGCGTAAGAACTGAACATATATGTGTAAGAAATGAATATATATGCGTAAGAACTGAATATATATGCGTCAGAACTGAACATATATGTGTAAGAAATAAATATATATGTGTAAGAACTGAATATATATGCTTAAGAACTGAATAAATATGCGTAAGAACGCAATATATATGCGTAAGAACGGAATATATATGTGTAAGAACGGAATATATATGCGTAAGAACGGAATATTTATGTGTAAGAACGAAATATATATGCGTAAGAACTGAATATATATGTGTAAGAACTGAATATATATGTGTAAGAACTGAATATATATGCGTAAGAACTGAATATATATGCATAAAACTGAATATATATGCGAAAGAACGGAAAATATATGCGTAAGAACAGAATATATATGTGTAAGAATGGAATATGTACGTGTAAATACGGAATATATATGTGTAAGAACGGAATATATATGTGTAAGAACGGAATATATATGTGTAAGAACTGAATACATATGTGTAAGAACGGAATATATATGTGTAAGAACGGAATATATATGTGTAAGAACGGAATATGTACGTGTAAGAACGGAATATATATGTGTAAGAACGGAATATATATGTTTAAGAACGGAATATATGTGTAAGAACTGAATATATATGTGTAAGAAATGAATATATATGTGTAAGAACTGAATATATATGTGTAAGAACGGAATATATATGTGTAAGAACGGAATATGTACGTGTAAGAACGGAATATATATGTGTAAGAACTGAACATATATGTGTAAGAAATGAATATATATGCGTAAGAACTGAATATATATGCTTAAGAACTGAATAAATATGCGTAAGAACGCAATATATATGCGTAAGAACGGAATATATATGTATAAGAACGGAATATATATGCGTAAGAACGGAATATTTATGTGTCAGAACGAAATATATATGCGTTAGAACTGAATATATATGTGTAAGAACTGAATATATATGTGTAAGAACTGAATATATATGCGTAAGAACTGAATATATATGCATAACACTGAATATATATGCGAAAGAACGGAAAATATATGCGTAAGAACGGAATATATATGTGTAAGAACGGAATATGTACGTGTAAATACGGAATATATATGTGTAAGAACGGAATATATATGTGTAAGAACGGAATATATATGTGTAAGAACTGAATACATATGTGTAAGAACGGAATATATATGTGTAAGATCGGAATATATATGTGTAAGAACGGAATATGTACGTGTAAGAACGGAATATATTTGTGTAAGAACGGAATATATATGTGTAAGAACGGAATATATATGTGTAAGAACTGAACATATATGTGTAAGAAAAGAATATATAAGCGTAAGAACGGAATATATATTTGTAGTAACTGAATATATATGCGTAAAACTGAATATATATGCGTAAGAACTGAACATATATGTGTAAGAAATGAATATATATGCGTAAGAACTGAATATATATGCGTCAGAACTGAACATATATGTGTAAGAAATAAATATATATGTGTAAGAACTGAATATATATGCTTAAGAACTGAATAAATATGCGTAAGAACGCAATATATATGCGTAAGAACGGAATATATATGTGTAAGAACGGAATATATATGCGTAAGAACGGAATATTTATGTGTAAGAACGAAATATATATGCGTAAGAACTGAATATATATTTGTAAGAACTGAATATATATGCGTAAGAACTGAATATATATGCGTAAGAACTGAATATATATCTGTAAGAACTGAATATATATGCGTAAGAACTGAATATATATGTGTAAGAACGGAATATATATGCGTAAGAACGGAATATATATGTATAAGAACGGAAAATATATGTGTAAGAAGGTAATATGTACGTGTAAGAACGGAATAAATATGTGTAAGAACGGAATATATATGTGTAAGAAGTGAATATATAGGTGTAAGAACTGAATATATATGTGTAAGAACTGAATATATATGTGTAAGAACGGAATAAATATGTGTAAGAACGGAATATATATGTGTAAAAACTGAATATATATGTGTAAGAACTGAATATATATGTGTAATAACTGAATATATATGTGTAAGAACTGAATATATATGTGTAAGAACCAAATATATATGCGTAAGAACTGAATATAAATGCGTAAGAAATGAATATATATGCGTAAGAACGGAATATATGTGTAAGAATATATATGTGTAAGAACGGAATATATATGCATAAGAACTGAATATATATGTGTAATAACTGAATATATATGTGTAAGAACTGAATATATATGCGTAAGAACTGAATATATATGCGTAAGAACTGAATATATATGCGTAAAACTGAATATATATGCGAAAGAACGGAATATATATGCGTAAGAACGGAATATATGTGTAAGAACGGTATATATATGTGTAAGAACGGAATATATATGTGTAAGAACGGAATATATACGTGTAAGAACGAAATATATATGTGTAAGAACGGAATATATATGTGTAAGAACGGAATATATATGTGTAAAAACGGAATATATATGTGTAAGAACTGAATATATATGTGTAAGAACTGAATATATATGCGTAAGAACTGAATATATGTGTCAGAACTGGATATATATGCGTAAGAACGGAATATATATGTGTAAGAACGTAATATATATGTGTAAGAACGGAATATGTACATCTAAGAACGGAATATATATGTGTAAGAACGGAATATATATATGTATATATATGGAAGAACGGAATATATAAGTTTAAGAACTGAATATATATGTGTAAGAAATGAATATATATGTGTAAGAACTGAATATATATGTGTAAGAACGGAATATATATGTAAGAACGGAATATATATGTGTAAGAACTGAACATATATGTGTAAGAAATGAATATATATGCGTAAGAACTGAATATATATGCGTAAGAACGGAATATATATCTGTTAGAACTGAATATATATGTGTAAGAACTGAATATATATGCGTAAGAACGGAATATATATGCGTAAGAACGGAATATATACGTGTAAGAACGGAATATATTTGTGTAAGAACGGAATATATATGTGTAAGAACGGAATATATATGTGTAAGAACTGAACATATATGTGTAAGAAATGAATATATAAGCGTAAGAACGGAATATATATTTGTAGTAACTGAATATATATGCGTAAAACTGAATATATATGCGTAAGAACTGAACATATATGTGTAAGAAATGAATATATATGCGTAAGAACTGAATATATATGCGTCAGAACTGAACATATATGTGTAAGAAATAAATATATATGTGTAAGAACTGAATATATATGCTTAAGAACTGAATAAATATGCGTAAGAACGCAATATATATGCGTAAGAACGGAATATATATGTGTAAGAACGGAATATATATGCGTAAGAACGGAATATTTATGTGTAAGAACGAAATATATATGCGTAAGAACTGAATATATATGTGTAAGAACTGAATATATATGTGTAAGAACTGAATATATATGCGTAAGAACTGAATATATATGCATAAAACTGAATATATATGCGAAAGAACGGAAAATATATGCGTAAGAACGGAATATATATGTGTAAGAACGGAATATGTACGTGTAAATACGGAATATATATGTGTAAGAACGGAATATATATGTGTAAGAACGGAATATATATGTGTAAGAACTGAATACATATGTGTAAGAACGGAATATATATGTGTAAGAACGGAATATATATGTGTAAGAACGGAATATGTACGTGTAAGAACGGAATATATATGTGTAAGAACGGAATATATATGTTTAAGAACGGAATATATGTGTAAGAACTGAATATATATGTGTAAGAAATGAATATATATGTGTAAGAACTGAATATATATGTGTAAGAACGGAATATATATGTGTAAGAACGGAATATGTACGTGTAAGAACGGAATATATATGTGTAAGAACTGAACATATATGTGTAAGAAATGAATATATATGCGTAAGAACTGAATATATATGCTTAAGAACTGAATAAATATGCGTAAGAACGCAATATATATGCGTAAGAACGGAATATATATGTGTAAGAACGGAATATATATGCGTAAGAACGGAATATTTATGTGTAAGAACGAAATATATATGCGTAAGAACTGAATATATATGTGTAAGAACTGAATATATATGTGTAAGAACTGAATATATATGCGTAAGAACTGAATATATATGCATAAAACTGAATATATATGCGAAAGAACGGAAAATATATGCGTAAGAACGGAATATATATGTGTAAGAACGGAATATGTACGTGTAAATACGGAATATATATGTGTAAGAACGGAATATATATGTGTAAGAACAGTATATATATGTGTAAGAACTGAATACATATGTGTAAGAACGGAATATATATGTGTAAGATCGGAATATATATGTGTAAGAACGGAATATGTACGTGTAAGAACGGAATATATATGTGTAAGAACGGAATATATATGTGTAAGAACGGAATATATGTGTAAGAACTGAATATATATGTGTAAGAAATGAATATATATGTGTAAGAACTGAATATATATGTGTAAGAACGGAATATGTACGTGTAAGAACGGAATATATATGTGTAAGAACTGAACATATATGTGTAAGAAATGAATATATATGCGTAAGAACTGAATATATATGCGTAAGAACTGAATATATATGCGTAAGAACTGAATATATATCTGTAAGAACTAAATATATATGTGTAAGAACTGAATATATATGCGAAAGAACTGAATATATATGCGTAAGAACGGAATATATATGTGTAAGAACGCAATATGTACGTGTAAGAATGGAATATATATCTGTACGAACGGAATAAATATGTGTAAGAACGGATCATATATGTGTAAGAACTGAATATATATGTGTAAGAAGTGAATATATATGTGTAAGAAAGGAATATGTACGTGTAAGAACGGAATATATATGTGTAAGAACGGAATATATATGTGTAATAAGTGAATATATATGTGTAAGAACTGAATATATATGTGTAAGAACGGAATATATATGTGTAAGAACGGAATATGTACGTGTAAGAACGGAATATATATGTGTAAGAACTGAACATATATGTGTAAGAAATGAATATATATGCGTAAGAACTGAATATAAATGTGTAAGAAATGAATATATATGCGTAAGAACTGAATATAAATGCTTAAGAACGGAATATATATTTGTAGAACTTAATATATATGCGTAAAACTGAATATATATGCGTAAGAACTGAACATATATGTGTAAGAAATGAATATATATGCGTAAGAACTGAATATATATGCGTAAGAACTGAATATATATGTGTAAGAATAAAATATATATGTGTAAGAACGTAATATATATGCGTAAGAACTGAATATATATGTGTAAGAACTGAATATATATGTGTAAGAACGGAATATATACTACACGTGTAAAAACGGAATTTATATGTGTAAGAACGTAATATATATCTGTAAGAACGGAATATATATGTGTAAGAACTGAATATATATGTGTAAGAACTGAATATATATGTGTAAGAACTGAATATATATTTTGTAAGAACTGAATATATATTGTAAGACGTATATTATGGTTAAGAACGAACGGTATATATATGTGTAAGAACGGAATATGTACGTGTAAGAACGGAATATATATGTGTAAGAACGGAATATATATGTGAAGAACGGAATATATGTGTAAGAACTGAATATATATGTGTAAGAAGTGAATATATATGTGTAGGAACTGAATATATATGTGTAAGAACGGAATATATATGTGTAAGAACGGAATATGTACGTGTAAGAACGGAATATATATGTGTAAGAACTGAACATATATGTGTAAGAAATGAATATATATGCGTAAGAACTGAATATATATGCGTAAGAACTGATATATATGCGTAAGAACTGAATATATATCTGTAAGAACTAAATATATATGTGTAAGAACTGAATATATATGCGAAAGAACTGAATATATATGCGTAAGAACGGAATATATATGTGTAAGTAACGCAATATGTACGTGTAAGAATGGAATATATATGTGTATGAACGGAATAAATATGTGTAAGATACGGATTATATATGTGTAAGAACTGAATATATGTGTAAGAAGTGAATATATATGTGTAAAGACGGAATATGTACGTGTAAGAACGGAATATATATGTGTAAGAACGGGAATATATATGTGTAAGAAGTGAATATATATGTGTAAGAACTGAATATATATGTGTAAGAACTGAATATATATGTGTAAGAACGGAATATATACGTGTAAGAACGGAATATATATGTGTAAGAACGGAATAAATATGTGTAAGAACGGAATATATATGTTTAAGAACTGAATTTATATGTGTAAGAACTGAATATATATGTGTAAGAACTGAATATATATTTGTAAGAACTGAATATATGTGTAAGAACTGAATATATATGCGTAAGAACTGAATATATATGCGTAAGAACGGAATATATTTGTGTAAGAACGGAATATATATGTGTTTAGAACGGAATATGTACGTGTAAGAACGGAATATATATGTGTAAGAAATGAACATATATGTGTAAGAAATGAATATTATATGCGTAAGAACTGAATATAAATGTGTAAGAACTGAATATAAATGCGTAAGAACGGAAAAAATATTTGTAGTAACTGAATATATATGCGTTAAACTGGAATATATATGCGTAAGAACTGAACAAGTATGTGTAAGAAATGATATATATGCGTAAGAACTGATTATAAATGCGTAAGAACTGAATATATATGCGTAAGAATATAATATATATGTGTAAGAACGGAATATATATGCGTAAGAACTGAATATATATGTGTAAGAACGGAAAATGTATGTGTAAGAACTGAATATATATGTGTAAGAACGGAATATATACTACACGTTAAAAACGGAATTTATATGTGTAAGAACGGAATATATATGTGTAAGAACGGAATATATATGTGTAAGAACTGAATATATATGTGTAAGAACTGAATATATATGTGTAAGAACTGAATATATATTTGTAAGAACTGAATATTTATGTGTAAGAACGGAATATATATGTGTAATAACGGAATATGTACGTGTAAGAACGGGAATATATATGTGTTAGAAATGAATATACATGCGTAATAATAAGAACTAGAATATATATGCTTAAGAAATGAATATATATGCGTAAGAACTGAATATATATTTGTAAGAACTGAATTATATATCTGTAAGAACAGAATATTATGTGTAAGAACGGAATATGTACTTTTAAGAACGGAATATATATGTGTAAGAACGGATATATATGTGTAAGAACGGAATAAATATGTGTAAGAACGGAATATATATATGTAAGAACTGAATATATATGTGTAAGTATTGAATATATATGCGTAAGAACGGAATATATATGCATAAGAACTGTATATATATGCGTAAGAACGGATATATATGTGTAAGAACGGAATTTATATGTGTAAGAACGGAATATATACGTGTAAGAACGGAATATATATGTGTAAGAGCTGAATATATATGTGTAAGAACGGAATATATATGCGTAAGAACTGAATACATATGTGTAAGAACGAATATATATGTGTAAGAACTGAATATATATGCGTAAGAACTGAATATATATGCGTAAAACTGAATATATATGCGAAAGAACGGAATATATATGCGTAAAAACGGAATATATATGCGTAAGAATGAATTTATATGTGTAAGAACTGAATATATATGTGTAAGAACTGAATATAAATGAGTAAGAACGGAATATATATGCGTAAGAACGGAATATATATGTGTAAGAACGGAATATGTACGTGTAAGAACGGAATATGTATGTGAAGGAACGGAATATATATGTGTAAGAACGGAATATATATGTGTAAGAACGGAATATATATGTGTAAGAACTGAATATATATGTGTAAGAACTGAATATATATGTGTAAGAACGGAATATATATGTGTAAGAACGGAAAATATATGTGTAAGAACTGAATATATATGTGTCAGAACGGAATATATATGTGTAAGAACGGAATATATATTTGTAAGAACGGAATATATATGTGTAAGAACGGATTATATATGTGTAAGAACGGAATATATATGTGTAAGAACGGAATATATGTGTAAGAACTGAATATTTATGTGTAAGAAGTGAATATATATGTGTAGGAACTGAATATATATGTGTAAGAACGGAATATATATGTGTAAGAACGGAATATGTACGTGTAAGAACGGAATATATATGTGTAAGAACTGAACATATATGTGTAAGAAATTAATATATATGCGTAAGAACTGAATATATATGCGTAAGAACTGAATATATATGCGTAAGAACTGAATATATATCTGTAAGAACTAAATATATATGTGTAAGAACTGAATATATATGCGAAAGAACTGAATGATATATGCGTAAGAACGGAATATATATGTGTAAGAACGCAATATGTACGTGTAAGAATGGAATATATATGTGTAAGAACGGAATAAATATGTGTAAGAACGGATTATATATGTGTAAGAACTGAATATATGTGTAAGAAGTGAATATATATGTGTAAAGAACGGAATATGTACGTGTAAGAACGGAATATATATGTTTAAGAACGGAATATATATGTGTAAGAAGTGAATATATATGTGTAAAGAACTGAATATATATGTGTAAGAACTGAATATATATGTGTAAGAACGGAATATATACGTGTAAGAACGGAATATATATGTGTAAGAACGGAATAAATATGTGTAAGAACGGAATATATATGTTTAAGAACTGAATTTATATGTGTAAGAACTGAATATATATGTGTAAGAACTGAATATATATCTGTAAGAACTGAATATATATGTGTAAGAACTGAATATATATGCGTAAGAACTGAATATATATGCGTAAGAACGGAATATATTTGTGTAAGAACGGAATATATATGTGTAAGAACGGAATATGTACGTGTAAGAACGGAATTATATATGTGTAAGAACTGAACATATATGTGTAAGAAATGAATATATATGCGTAAGAACTGAATATAATGTGTAAGAACTGAATATAAATGCGTAAGAACGGAAAAAATATTTGTAGTAACTGAATATATATGCGTTAAACTGAATATATATTCGTAAGAACTGAACTTATATGTGTAAGAAATGAATATATATGCGTAAGAACTGATTATAAATGCGTAAGAACTGAATATATATGCGTAAGAATTAAATATATATGTGTAAGAACGGAATATATATGCGTAAGAACTGAATATATATGTGTAAGAACGGAAAATATATGTGTAAGAACTGAATATATATGTGTAAGAACGGAATATATACTACACGTGTAAAAACGGAATTTATATGTGTAAGAACGGAATAGTATAAGTGTAAGAACGGAATATATATGTGTAAGAACTGAATATATATGTGTAAGAACTGAATATATATGTGTAAGAACTGAATATATATTTGTAAGAACTGATATTTATGTGTAAGAACGGAATATATATGTGTAATAACGGAATATGTACGTGTAAGAACGGAATATATATGTGTTAGAAATGAATATACATGCGTAAGAACTGAATATATATGCTTAAGAAATGAATATATATGCGTAAGAACTGAATATATATTTGTAAGAACTGAATATATATCTGTAAGAACAGAATATTATGTGTAAGAACGGAATATGTACGTGTAGAACGGAATATATATGTGTAAGAACGGAATATATATGTGTAAGAACGGAATAAATATGTGTAAGAACGGAATATATATGTGTAAGAACTGAATATATATGTGTAAGTATTGAATATATATGCGTAAGAACGGAATATATATGCATAAGAACTGTATATATATGCGTTAGAACGGATATATATGTGTAAGAACGGAATATATATGTGTAAGAACGGAATATATACGTGTAAGAACGGAATATATATGTGTAAGAGCTGAATATATATGTGTAAGAACGGAATATATATGCGTAAGAACTGAATACATATGTGTAAGAACCGAATATATATGTGTAAGAACTGAATATATATGCGTAAGAACTGAATATATATGTGAAAGAACTGAATATAAATGCGTAAGAACGGAATATATATGCGTAAGAACGGAATATATATGTGTAAGAACGGAATATGTACGTGTAAGAACGGAATATGTATGTGAAGGAACGGAATATATATGTGTAAGAACGGAATATATATGTGTAAGAACGGAATATATATGTGTAAGAACTGAATATATATGTGTAAGAACTGAATATATATGTGTAAGAACGGAATATATATGTGTAAGAACGGAAAATATGTGTAAGAACTGAATATATATGTGTAAGAACTGAATATATATTTGTAAGAACGGAATATATATTTGTAAGAACGGAATATATATGTGTAAGAACGGAATATATATGTGTAAGAACGGAATATATGTGTAAGAACTGAATATAGATGTGTAAGAAGTGAATTTATATGTGTAAGAACTGAATATATATGTGTAAGAACGGAATATATATGTGTAAGAACGGAATATTTACGTGTAAGAACGGAATATATATGTGTAAGAACTGAACATATATGTGCAAGAAATGAATATATATGCGTAAGAACTGAATATATATGCGAAAGAACGGAATATATATGCGTAAAAACGGAATATATATGCGTAAGAACTGAATTTATATGTGTAAGAACTGAATATATATGTGAAAGAACTGAATATAAATGCGTAAGAACGGAATATATATGCGTAAGAACGGAATATATATGTGTAAGAACGGAATATGTACGTGTAAGAACGGAATATGTATGTGAAGGAACGGAATATATATGTGTAAGAACGGAATATATATGTGTAAGAACTGAATATATATGTGTAAGAACTGAATATATATGTGTAAGAACGGAATATATATGTGTAAGAACGGAAAATATGTGTAAGAACTGAATATATATGTGTAAGAACGGAATATATATTTGTAAGAACGGAATATATATTTGTAAGAACGGAATATATATGTGTAAGAACGGAATATATATGTGTAAGAACGGAATATATGTGTAAGAACTGAATATAGATGTGTAAGAAGTGAATTTATATGTGTAAGAACTGAATATATATGTGTAAGAACGGAATATATATGTGTAAGAACGGAATATGTACGTGTAAGAACGGAATATATATGTGTAAGAACTGAACATATATGTGCAAGAAATGAATATATATGCGTAAGAACTGAATATATATGCGTAAGAACTGAATATATATGCGTAAGAACTAAATATATATCTGTAAGAACTAAATATACATGTGTAAGAACTGAATATATATGCGAAAGAACTGAATATATATGCGTAAGAACGGAATATATTTGTGTAAGAACGGAATATGTACGTGTAAGAACGGAATATATATGTGTAAGAACGGAATAAATATGTGTAAGAACGGAATATATATGTGTAAGAACTGAATATATATGTGTAAGAAGTGAATATATATGTGTAAGAACTGAATATATATGTGTATGAACGGAATATATATGTGTACGAACGGAATATATACGTGTAAGAACTGAATATATATGTGTAAGAACGGAATATATATGTGTAAGAATTGAATATATATATGTGTAAAAACTGAATATATATGTGTAAGAACTGAATATATATGTGTAAGAACTGTATATATGTGTGTAAAACTGAATATATATTTGTAAGAACTGAATATATATGCGTAAGAACCGAATATATATGCGTAAAACTGAATATATATGCGAAAGAACGGAATATATATGTGTAAGAACGGAAAATATATGTGTAAGAACGGAATATATATGTGTAAGAACGGAATATATACGTTTAAAAACGGAATATATATGTGTAAGAACTGAATATATATGTGTAAGAACTGAATATATATGTGTAAGAACTGAATATATATTTGTAAGAACTGAATATATATGTGTAAAAACGGAATATATATGTGTAAGAACGGAATATGTACGTGTACGAACGGAATATATATGTGTTAGAACTGAACATATATGTGTAAGAACTGAATATATATGCATAAGAACTGAATATATATGCGTAAGAACTGAATATATATGCGTAAGAAATGAATATATATGCGTAAGAACTGAATATATATGTGTAAGAACTGAATATTCATGTGTAAGAACTGAATATATATTCGTAAGAACTGAATATATATGCGTAAAAACGGAATATACATGTATAAGAACGGAATATATATGTGTAAGAAGGTAGTATGTACGTGTAAGAACGGAATATATATGTGTAAGAACGGAATATATATGTGTAAGAAGTGAATATATAGGTGTAAGAACTGAATATATATGTGTAAGAACGGAATATATATGTGTAAGAACGGAATAAATATGTGTAAGAACGGAATATATATGTGTAAGAACTGAATATATATGTGTAAGAACTGAATATATATGTGTAAGAACTGAATATATATGTGTAAAAACTGAATATATATGTGAAAGAACTGGATATATATGCGTAAGAACTGAATATATATGAGTAAGAAATGAATATATATGCGTAAGAACTGAATATATATGCGTAAGAACGGAATATATATGCGTAAGAACTGAATATATATGCGTAGGACTGGAATATATATGTGTAAGAACGGAATATATATGTGTAAGAACTGAATATATATTTGTAAGAACGTAATATTTGTGTAAGAATATATATGTGTAATAACTGAATATATATGCATAAGAACTGAATATATATGTGTAATAACTGAATATATATGTGTAAGAACTGAATATATATGCGTAAGAACTGAATATATATGCGTTAAACTGAATATATATGCGAAAGAACGGAATATATATGCGTAAGAACGGAATATATGTGTAAGAACGGTATATATATGTGTAAGAACGGAATATATATGTGTAAGAACGGAATATATACGTGTAAGAACGGAATATATATGTGTTAGAACGGAATATATATGTGTAAGAACGGAATATATATGTTTAAGAACTGAATATATATGTGTACGAACTGAATATATATGTGTAAGAACTGAATATATATATGCAAGAACTGAATATATATGTGTAAGAACTGAATATATATGCGTAAGAACTGAATAATATATGCGTAAGAACGGAATATATATGTGTAAGAACGGAATATATATGTGTAAGAACGGAATATGTACGTGTAAGAACTGAATATATATGTGTAAGAACTGAAACATATATGTGTAAGAAATGAATATATATGCGTAAGAACTGAATATATATGCGTAAGAACGGAATATATATTTGTAGTAACTGAATATATATGCGTATACTCAATATTTATGCGTCAGAACTGAACATATATGTGTAAGAAATGAATATATATGTGTAAGAACTGAATATATATGCTTAAGAACTGAATATATATGCGTAAGAACGCAATATATATGCGTAACAACGGATATTATATCTGTAAGAACGGAATATATATGCGTAAGAACGGAATATTTATGTGTAAGAACGAAATATATATGCGTAAGAACTGAATATATATGTGTAAGAACTGAACATTTATGTGTAAGAAATGATATATATGTGTAAGAACTGAATATATATGCTTAAGAACTGAATATATATGCGTAAGAACGCAATATATATGCGTAAGAAAGACTATATATGTGTAACAACTGAATATATATGCATAAAACTGAATATATATGCGAAAAGAACTGAATATATATGCGTAAGAACGGAATATATGTGTAAGAACGGAATATATATGTGTAAGAACGGAATATATATGTGTAAGAACGGAATATGTACGTGTAAGAACGGAATATATATGTGTAAGAACGGAATATATATGTGTAAGAACGGAATATATATGTGTAAGAACGGAATTTATATGTGTAAGAACGGAATATGTACGTGTAAGAACGGAATATATATGTGTAAGAACTGAACATATATGTGTAAGAAATTAATATATATGCGTAAGAACTGAATATATATGCGTAATAACGGAATATATATGTGTAATAACTGAATATATATGCGTAAAACTGAATATATAAGCGTAAGAACTGAACATATATGTGTGAGAAATGAATATATATGCGTAAGAACTGAGATATATATGCGTAAGAACGGAATATATATGGTTAAGAACGGAATATATATGCGTAAGAACTGAATATATAGTGTTAAAAACGGAATATATATGTGTAAGAACGGAATATATATGCGTAAGAACTGAATATATATGGTAAGAACGGAATATATATGTGTAAGAACGGAATATATATGTGTAAGAACGGAATATGTACGTCTAAGAACGGAATGTACATGTGTAAGAACGGAATATATATGTGTATATATATGGAAGAACGGAATATATAAGTTTAAGAACTGAATATATGTGTATATATATTCTTACACATATATTCCGTTCTTACACATATATACACATATATATGTGTAAGAACGGAATATATGTGTAAGAATATATATGCGTAAGAACGGAATATATATATGTGTAAGAACTGAATACATATGTGTAAGAACTGAATATATATGTGTAAGAACTGAATATATATGTGTAAGAACGGAATATATATGTGTAAGAACTGAATATATATGCGTAAGAACTGAATATATATGCGTAAGAACTGAATATATATGCGTAAGAACTGAATATATATGCGTAAGACTGAATATATATGCGTAATAACTGAATATATATGCGTAAGAACGGAATATATATGCGTAAGAACTGAATATATATGCGTAAGAACTGAATATATATGCGTAAGAACTGAATATATATGCGTAAGAACTGAATATATATGCGTAAGAACGGAATATATATGTGTAATAACTGAATATATATGCGTTAAACTGAATATATATGCGTAAGAACTGAACAAATATGTGTAAGATATGAAATATATATGCGTAAGAACATGAATATATATGCGTAAGAACGGAATATAATTGTGTAAGAACGGAATATATATGCGTAAGAACTGAATATATATGTGTAAGAACGGAATATATATTTATAAGAACGGAAAATATATGTGTAACAACGGAATATATATGTGTAAGAACGGAATATATATGTGTGAGAACGGAATAAGTACGTGTAAGAACGGAATATATATGTGTAAGAACAGAACATATATGTGTAAGAAATGAATATATAGAACTAAATATAAGAACTGAATATATATGTGTAAGAACTGAATATATATTTGTAAGAACTGAATATATATGCGTAAGAACTGAATATATATGCGTAATAACGGAATATATATGTGTAAGAACGGAATATATATGTGCGAAGAACGGAATATGTACGTGTAAGAACGGAATATATATGTGTAAGAACGGAATATATATGTGTATATGTGTGTAAGAACGGAATATATGTGTAAGAATATATATGCGTAAGAACGGATTATATATGTGTAAGAACTAAATATATATGTGTAAGAACTGAATATATATGTGTAAGAACTGAATATATATGTGTAAGAACTGAATATATATGTGTAAGAACTGAATACATATGCGTAAGAACAGAATATATATGCGTAAGAACTGAATATATAGGCGTAAGAACTGAAATATATATGCGTAAGAACTGAATATATATGCGTAATGACTGAATATATATGCGTAAGAACGGAATATATATGCGTAAGAACTGAATATATATGCGTAAGAACTGAATATATATGCGTAAGAACTGAAATATATGCGTAAGAACTGAATATATATGCGTAAGAACGGAATATATATGTGTAATAACTGAATATATATGCGTTAAACTGAATATATATGCGTAAGAACTGAACAAATATGTGTAAGAAATGAATATATATGCGTAAGAAACTGAATATATATGCATAAGAACGGAATATATATGTGTAAGAATGGAATATATATGCGTAAGAACTGAATATATATGTGTTAAGAACGGAAGATATATGTGTAAGAACGGAAGATATATGTGTTAGAACGGATCATATACGTGTTAGAACGGAATATATATGTGTAAGAACGGAATATATATGTGTAAAAACGGAATATATATGTGTAAGAACTGAATATATATGTGTAAGAACTGACTATATATCTGTAAGAACTGAATATATATGCGAAAGAACTGAATATATATGTGTAATAACTGAATATATATATGCGTAAGAACTGAATATATATGCGTAAAACTGAATATATATGTGTAAGTACTGAATATATATGCGTAAGAACTGAATATTTATGCGTAAGAACGGAATATATATGCATAAGAACGGAATATATATGCGTAAGAACGGAATATGTATGTGTAAGAACAGAAAATATATGTGTAAGAACAGAATATATATGTGTAAGAACGGAATATATATATGTGTACGAAGTGAATATATATGCGTAAGAACTGAATATATATGCATAAAACTGAATATATATGCGAAAGAACGGAATATATATGCGTAAGAACGGAATATATGTGTAAAGAACGGAATATATATGTGTAAGAACGGATATAAATGTGTAAGAACGGAATATATACGTATAAGAACGGAATATATATGTGTAAGAACGGAATATATATGTGTAAGAACGGAATATATATGTGTAAAAACGGAATATATATGTGTAAGAAACTGAATATATATGTGTAGAACTGAATATATATGTGTAAGAACTGAATATATATTTGTAAGAACTGATATATATGTGTAAGAACTGAATATATATGCGTAAGAACGGAATATATATGCGTAAGAACGGAATATATATGTGTAAGAACGGAATATGTACGTCTAAGAACGGAATATATATGTGTAAGAACGGAATATATATGTGTATATATGTGTAAGAACGGAATATATGTGTAAGAATATATATGCGTAAGAACGGAATACATATGTTTAAGAACTGAATATATATGTGTAAGAACTGAATATATATGTGTAAGAACGGAATATATATGTGTAAGAACTGAATATATGTGTTAAGAACTGAATATATATGTGTAAGAACTGAATATTTATGCGTTAAGAACTGAATATATATTGCGTAAGAACTGAATATATATGCGTAAGAACTGAATATATGATGCGTAAGAACTAAATATATATGCGTAATAACTGAATTATATATGCGTAAGAACGGATATTATATGCGTAAGAACTGAATATATATGCGTAAGAACTGAATATATATGCGGTAAAAACTGAATATATATGCGTAAGAACTGAATATATATGCGTAAGAACGGTATATATATGTGTAATAACTGAATATATATGCGTTAAACTGAATATATATGCGTAAGAACAGAACAAATATGAGTAAGAAATGAATATATATGCGTAAGAACTGAATATATATTTGTAAGAACTGAATCTATATGTGTAAGAACGGAATATATATGCGTAAGAACGGAATATATATGCGTAAGAACGGAATATATATGTGCAAGAATGAAATATATATGTGTAAAGAACGGAATATTTACGTCTAAGAACGGAATATATATGTGTTAATAACGGAATATATTCTGTGTATATATGTGTAAGAACGGAATATATGTGTAAGAATTATATGCGTAAGAACGGAATATATATATGTGTAAGAACTGAATACATATGTGTAAGAACTGAATATATATGTGTAAGAACTGAATATATATGTGTAAGAACGGAATATATATGTGTAAGAACTGAATATATAATGCGTAAGAACTGAATATATATGCGTAAGAACTGAATATATATGCGTAAGAACTGAATATATATGCGTAAGAACTGAATATATATGCGTAATAACTGAATATATATGCGTAAGAACGGAATATATATGCGTAAGAACTGAATATATATGCGTAAGAACTGAATATATATGCGTAAGAACTGAATATATATGCGTAAGAACTGAATATATATGCGTAAGAACGGAATATATATGTGTGTAATAACTGAATATATATGCGTTAAACTGAATATATATGCGTAAGAACTGAACAAATATGTGTAAGAAATGATATATATGCGTAAGAACTGAATATATATGCGTAAGAACGGAATATATTTGTGTAAGAACGGAATATATATGCGTAAGAACTGAATATATATGTGTAAGAACGGAATATATATTTATAAGAACGGAAAATATATGTGTATCAACGGAATATATATGTGTAAGAACGGAATATATATGTGTGATAACGGAATAAGTACGTGTAAGAACGAATATATATGTGTAAGAACAGAACATATATGTGTAAGAAATGAATATATAGAACTAAATATAAGAACTGAATATATATGTGTAAGAACTGAATATATATTTGTAAGAACTGAATATATATGCGTAAGAACTGAATATATATGCGTAAGAACGGAATATATATGTGTAAGAACGGAATATATATGTGTAAGAACGGAATATGTACGTGTAAGAACGGAATATATATGTGTAAGAACGGAATATATATGTGTATATGTGTGTAAGAACGGAATATATGTGTAAGAATATATATGCGTAAGAACGGATTATATATGTGTAAGAACTGAATATATATGTGTAAAGAACTGAATATATATGTGTAAGAACTGAATATATATGTGTAAGAACGAATATATATGTGTAAGAACTGAATATATATGCGTAAGAACTGAATATATATGCGTAAGAACTGAATATATAGGCGTAAGAACTGAATATATATGCGTAAGAACTGAATATATATGCGTAATGACTGAATATATATGCGTAAGAACGGAATATATATGCGTAAGAACTGAATATATATGCGTAAGAACTGAATATATATGCGTAAGAACTGAATATATATGCGTAAGAACTGCATATATATGCGTAAGAACGGAATATATATGTGTAATAACTGAATACATATGCGTTAAACTGAATATATATGCGTAAGAACTGAACAAATATGTGTAAGAAATGAATATATATGGCGTAAGAACTGAATATATATGCATAAGAACGGAATATATATGTGTAAGAACGGAATATATATGCGTAAGAACTGAATATATATGTGTAAGAAACGGAATATATATGTGTAAGAATATGTGTTAGAACGGATCATATACGTGTTAGAACGGAATATATATGTGTAAGAACGGAATATATATGTGTAAAAACGGAATATATATGTGTAAGAACT
>JAWPHD010022708.1:0-24278 GCA_037043455.1 Cyrtodaria siliqua | reverse complement strand
CCATATTTAAGAGTATCTATATAATTCATTAAGACAAGACATTGAATTGAAAATGTAAATAAAACACAATTAGACCAAAAGAGCTTAATGTTCTGCCATATTTAAGAGTATCTATATAATTCATTAAGACAAGACATTGAATTGAAAATATGCCGCTAATATGCACTTACACTATTCTGTCAAAAATGTAAGTGTTACAACAAAAACTTCAATGGAAATTCCAGCCTGGTCACCAAATATCCCCAGTCTCGCGTGCCTACATAGCTTAGTGGCAACAACAACTTTCGTGGCTTGCGCCCCTGCGGTTGGAAATCTCAACAAACTTTCTCTTTGCCATGGCGATGAGGTGCATACGAGATAATGGTTGTACTACTCAACCGTACAGTAGCTACTGGCCACCCTAGTTTGTTCGATGCCATAAAAATTATACAATCTTGTCAAAATATACAATTTTATTTACTCTCTCCCTTAGAAAATTTAATAACATTAAAACAATCCCGGCACGGGTCTTTACCTCTAGTGATAACGTTAGATTTAGATAGTTGGAAGGTGATTTATTTGGGCTTTCGCCGGATTATCTTAGATTTTGGTAGATTATATTCTTATTAATAATCCTGCTCGGACCGTTTTATTTTAAACACTCATGCATTTGGAATTTTTATAGACTGGAGTTAAAGTATATGGAAGATGTGTAGTAACCGGCATGTGTTCCACCATGTACACATGTTTTGTCGTCTGCAGTATTTAGTTTGTGGTTTGTTCGCCTTCGATTTCAGTTAATCTTCACCTGGGGGTTTGATGAAACGAATATTAATTTTGTTAACAAGAAAAGCATTTATTTTTTTATAGATTTTTTTGGACAACAAAACCATCTCTTCATGCCCAGAAGCATATGAGAGAATATATTTGCATTTGCATTAATTAACGTAGTATTTTGTAACAACGAATCCAATGTATCATATATACCATACTGCATTCTACCGTTTTAAAGACCCCTCTCCCCACTCCCCACAACCCCACCTACCCACACACCACCAAGTTATTTAAGTTGCATCTGTGTATTGACAGAATTGAGGCATATAATAAAACAGCTGTTATCATGGAACTAAATAGTTCTGTGTCCTTTTATTATATGTTATTCTATCATGGGTTGTTGACAAGTTCCGTCTCCAAAATATTAGTGAATATATCCTTGAACTAAAGTGTAATGGGTCATATCTATTTATTACAAAATTTAAATCTCATTAAAAATGTCGTCTGTTTTTTTGTTAAATTCATCAAAAATCGTAATCTTTATAGCAGAGTTCGAAACAATCCGCGTCCAGCCTAACTTGTATTTTCAAATACTTTCAAAAATAACACAAATCAGTCTCTCGGATTTGTATATCGCATTTCATATTTGTAAAGCACACACAATGGAAGAACGGTCAATAGTTGCGATATTCTTGTAAACTGCTTTCAGAGATTTCTGCAGCAACGTTTTCTTTAGAGCTGTCCAATATCAGGCGCCGGGGAGTGAAACATTAGAGCAGGCGGGAATATATATATATTATACAATGTATAGCCACATCCCACATACACATGAATATTGAGGGAAACACTGATTTACAGGGATTTTCATTTGCATTTAAAACCGTATAACTATGACTTTTGTTGAAAACATCAACAGTTCAATAGTTGTGTTGGCATTCAGATCTATTGAAAATACCTTGCGCGATTGTACGCCTGATCAGTCCTCTTCCTAGGTCCGAACAATGCCATTTCTTCTCATTCAATTCCTGTCCAGAATTTACTAATGTGAAATAATAAGTTAAAGGGACACACGGCAATCTTGTTTTTTGTTGTTATTGATTTCCTTTACCTACCTTGCATATTGGAACATTAATATAATCAATCAAAGTTAATTATGTTTGTATAGTATTAATTGTTGATTGTATAGCACCGATATTTTATTTAAACCTTTTGTAGACAAACGAAGACAAAATATGACAACACCCCAAATTGTGTTACCTTTTAGTTAAATATATGCAAGTACATTTAAAGTCAAAACGATACTGAATTAATAATACATCAGGGTTTATTTTAATGTTGGAAAACTATACTTAACGCCATTAAAAGTGCAAGTTTTTTTTCCAAGATCGATTGTAGTGTTATGTACATGTTAGAAATTATCCACATTCCCTATAAATCTGGTGACCTATCAAATTTATGTACTTAAAGAATTAAAATCGGAATTATGTAATCGATCTTGGAGACATTTTAATTAAAAATAAATAAACTTGTACTTTTAATGGCGTTAAGTATATTTGAAGACTGCCGCATGTCCCTTTAACAATAAAATCCGGACAACGTTCACAGCGTTCGTCAAATTATGTTGGGTATATTTTGTCTATCATTTGAACACAATCTCTCATGAAATCAGTCGTGAAGTATATATTTTTTGTTTAAAATGTACTTCCTAGACAGTTTACGAATATACTCGTTATGCTTGCTGACTTTTAGCTATGTTACGGGTGTGTGATGGTTGACAAAGAATTTGAAATTGAATATGATATTTATAAAATATATTCTGTAATTTCATTCATAATTATATACAGTTTGGGTTTTATGAGTTGTTTTATGGTGCTGAGATCGATCTTATGTATCATTATGAAATTAACGACTGATATGTATACATGTGTCTTACGTATAATCATGTATTGATACTTGCAGAGATGACGTTTTAGATGCATCCTGTACCACGTTTTTAATTTCAGGGATCTTTTTTTGTTTATGGTATTGTGATGGATAAAACGTATTGTATGAATGCATCTTAGTACACCCATGCACGTATGCTCGACGCTTACAAAAAAGGCCAAATACAAAAAAGGAGTAAACTGAAATAGTGTTTTTTATATATATATATATATTTGCATTTGTTTTTTAAGCATTATGCGAATGATGTATTGTTTTGGAGGAATAGTGTTATTATATTATTAAATATTTACATAGGGCCCTATTTACATTATAGTATTACTGTACTTAAAGGGGTTGATCCGTTATTTTCAAACAAGGTTTATATTAAAGGGCTCTGAAAAACTTGAAAAAAGCTGAAAGAATTATCAAAATGACATGAAAAATGAAGGAGATATGACCTATTGAAAACTTGCAAAGAAATATAAATGAAGGCGGCCATCTTGGAACGATGACGTCATCGCGCCTTTTTACCATATATGGCATACTGTCAAAATGTCTTTTAAAGCAAAGAAAATCACTGCAAATGAAAAATAAGCATACAATGTGTACATTTTACATCTGTATACTTATTTTTAATCAATTTGCACCGATTTATTTTTGCTTTTAAATGTATTTTGACAATATGCGATATATGCTAAAATGGCGCGATGACGTCATCGTTCAAAGATGGCCGCCTCCATTTATGTTCTTTGCAAATTTTTAATGTCACATCTCCTTTATTTTTCATGACATTTTGATAATTATTTCAACCTTTTTTAATTTGTTTAGAGCTCGTTTAAATAAACCATGTTTGAAAATAGTGCAACAGCCCCTTTAACATTAAATTAATTACGTGGATCTATGTTTTTTACTATATTATTAAGAAATGTGCTTAAGGAGTAATTATTTAGAAGTATGTTATTACTGTAGTTACCTGTATATGAATTACGTGAATGTATCATTATTACTAATGGAAATATATGTATATTTTATACTCTGTCAAAACCGTTAAATTACTTATATGCCATGTGTAAGTAATTTATCATACTCTTCTCATAGTACATGTGTAACTGTTGCCGCCAAATATATTGGCGATGAACATGTGTATATGTTTGAGCCTGAATAAAAACTGAACTGTAGAGATAAAAAATTATTTTTTTGGATGCATCCACTCGATTTTAATTTCAATAATCCGTAAGATAAGTCTTCATTTGTTTTAAGGTTGGTCGATATAGAGTCGCTGATACCTTGGATATACCAAATCCCCTTAAAATTGCCAAGATGTGATAAAATTCTAAACTGACCGGATATTGCGCGGTCAAACATGAAAAGAAATGGCGCCAATTTGCAGACGACTTTTTAACGGTTAATAATTAACATGTTAAGTAATTGCGTTAATGACTTAGAAGGTGATGATTGAATTAAAAACTAGGTGTGAAATATTTTGGTATTTCCCAAGCGGTTATTTGTTTGAACAAGTCAATAGTGTGATTGGTGTGGCTAATTGTTTGACTTTGTTACAGGAAGTGTCAAATATCAACCATTTTATCATGGAAAAGCTCTGCAGTGGCGACAATTCAAGCATTTCTCACAACTGCCAAATATCAACCATTTTATCATGGTAAAGCTTTGCAGTGGCGACAATTCAAGTATATCTCACAACTGAACAAATATCTATAAACCCAACAGATTTTTCCTAAGAAGTCTGTATCAAAGTGTATTATCAAATATGTATTAATTGTTTTTGTGTTTTTTTCAGTTAGAAATAATGCTACTTGTCAACTCATCAACGTGAGGTTGTGAGTTTCTGAGTGCACGAAATAGTACCAACCAGTGAACTACCAATACAATATTGGACCAATTGTTTTTCTCCAAATAAATGGCAGACAATCGATGCAATCTAAATTAATAATTAATGACGGTGTTTAAACCAATAAAAGATGCCGACGTTCTTCTTTCATTTAGAAACAATAATATCCGTTTTTGAACACATTTTTAGTTCCAGAGAACACTGATCAAACTAAAGATAGAGAGATTAGAATGGGGGAGGAATGACAATAAATATAAATTAAAAATAAGTGATATAGAATAAAATATTACAATAGAGAGACGAGAATTTAGGAGAGTCAAGACTATATAAGAGAAACGAGAAAAGGAAAGAAATGACAAGTAGCATAACAGAAGAAATGCGATTTTGAAGATTTAAATGAACAAGATATTAGCTATACGTTATGGTACCTGTGTCAAAATTTAATTTTCTATTTAAGAGAAACGTTTCCAACATGGCCATATTTTCGCAATGCAAGGTCGAATTAAATAATGCAAATACTTCAATGATTCAAATTCTCTAAATTAAATTAAATCATTTAACAAATTCACGCACTTTCACCTTAGACGCTCTGTAAATTTTCTAAAAAGGAACACGTCCTTTAGAAGAAAAAAAAAGAATGACGAACATAGCAATTATATTTAACATTTTATTTTTTCTTGTAAAGGAAATTCTTTTCATAGTGCACGTATAATATATACATCTATTTGACTTTTATAGCCGTTTTATAACAACATAAATATAATGACTATTTTCTCTATATCTCGAAGTGAGATATCCTATAGTTAATACGTGATATTTCAAAATACTTGCGTGAAATTGAAAATAAAATATTTCTATCATATATAAGCAACACAAAAAATAAAATATAAAGAACAATAGTAATTGTTATTTTGAGCTGTGAAACTTTTATTAAGTTTCTACAGGGCACCAACTGAGCACGTTTTAAAATATTTACAATATTCCTTTAGTCGATACCCTTCATTAACGGTTTTAAACTTTTAAATTATTTACTCATTAAATATACCAGGTTTTATTTAAGAACGGTGGCATTTTTTATTCAATTAAAAAAAAATGCATGCACAATGTATTTGAACTAGAAAATTGAGCAATATTTTTGAACTTGAAATATTAACGGAGGCATTTGATTTTTTTACTAAAAATGTCTAGTCAATTCCCGTAGAATTATTTTGAACAAAAACAAGCTAAATAGAAAACAAATACAGAAAAATACAACTACCCAATTAGTAAATTTCACTTTGTGGTAAACTACCAAAAGGAAAACAAAATAATTTTCAAGCCTAAATCGATACAATTATTCCCATTATAGGATTTTCGATTTAATTGAACAATGAACATGTAAAACGGACATAAACCGCGCTTTACCCTTATGTCGAACCCTGGGGGCGGTTTTACATTTAACGAATTTCAATTATGGATTTACATACAAGTGAAATTTAAATGTACACACAAAGTCATGGATTTCAATGCGGATGAGTGAATGAGACGTAAATATGAAATGAACACTCATACATATATGTTTATGTGCAACACAAAACAATTTACTGTCTACACGATGTTAACACAGTTTCTCAATATTTGAAAATGTAAATATCTACGCTCGGGACTTCTCGTCGTGTAAATAATATTGTTTGAAGCACAGGTGTCTCTGTCACCAATTGTTTGTTCTGACTCTCCCCTCCCCAAGCCCCACTCCAACACGTAATTAGTCACGATAAAACACATTTCCATCTGCCATATACGCCTATATTCACAATGTACACATGAAATGTCAATATCTAACACACATACACATATAAATACTGATTGTTGACTATGCGTTCGTTCACATGTGCGTAAGTGGAACCGTATTGTCTGTAGGGACTTGATAATGTCCAGCGGCCTGCATATGATGTTGAAGCCGTTGATGAGCACTAGGGTCATTTGGATCACTTCCTGGGGGTAAATACATACTGATCATTTCTCTCAAGTCCCCAGCAGCCACTGGCCGACCCCCAGGTTGACCTGGTATACCACCATGTCCTTGTGGAGTGTTTGATTCACGTTTAACTGAATGTGACTGCGGTGGCATGCCATATGGAGCCATTGACATTGTATAACTTGATTGGCCGTTCATATAAGAACCTGATGTTATCTGTGCCCCGGGCATTCCCTGGGCATACTGTCCGTACTGACTTTGCATCGCGCCCATGTGTTGTTGCATTTGTTGATAAGCGTTTGGATCAGCCATCATTTGATAACCGTTAGGCATATAACCGCCCATAGCATACATGCCCGACGCGTCCCTGCTCATCTGACCCATACCCGGGGCCCCAGGAGACATACCAGGTAGCGCGTATTTGTCCTTCTTCATCAGTGTCTTCGTCTTTCGCCTAGGTCTGTATTTATAATCTGGATGTTCCTGAAAAAATAACAAAATTAAACAATCAATACACACGTCAGTATATTCAAGAACGCCACATCCTGATATATGAGAATATTACGACTACAAGCATTATAAAGCAAAGCGGTCCATGAAATAGTCCAGATTTGTTGATTATACGAACATCTGCTACACTTAAGCGAATATATTATCATTAAAATTATGTTAACCACATGCTTCTTTCAATGAAGGAAAGGTATGAGAACAAATAGTAGTGTAGTAGCCTTTATTCTCGCATATAATAACTTTCTTGATAGAAGTCTTGTGATATTAAATACAATGTTTACAAACACATGTATAACATGAACATGGAACAGTTAACATAACAACACAAATTAAAGGACCCATTTTAATTTCAATAGAATATCTTATACAAACGATCTGAATTTAAAATAGTGTGTATTTTAAAAGACTGGAATATTCATAATTGCATCCCAAATTGTGTTATTGATAACATATTAACTAGCAGTAGCAGGTAATCGACTGTTTGGACTCCCACCAAAAAGTTTACATCATGGCTGAATAAGAAATAAAAACGCATCATAAAACTTTGTAAAATGCTTTTAAAGATTTTTTTAGAAAGTTCAAAATGTGGGGGTCCAAAGAAAAGCACGTACCGCAATTACCTTCATATGAATAGCTCGTAGTCTTTTCGCTTCGTCGATAAAGGGTCGCTTTTCCTGTTCTGTTAGCAGTTTCCACTCGGCCCCTAATCGTTTGCTGATTTCTGAGTTGTGCATTTTTGGGTTTTCCTGTGCCATTTTTCGTCGTTGTCCCCTAGACCATACCATAAAAGCGTTCATTGGTCTTTTCACTCTGTCGGCGGCACTTGAGCCTTTACCGCCGGCAGATTGTGAGTTTTGTCCCGTCGGTGACTGCTGATGATGGTCGTTGTGGTGTTCATTGTTGTTGAGCCCCTGGGTAGGGCCGTTCATTCCCGGGTGCTGTCCACTTGGAGGAAGCGTTGTTTGTGGTGGCGCCTGTCCCTTCATGGACAGGTCTTCCATCTCCGTGTAATCAATTTTGCCTGATTGTGGCGGCGAACACGAAGAATACATGCAAACTTCAATAAGTTTACTAAACGCAGAGTTTTCAAATACACAATCCCTCACTAGAGTTTCAAACTTCTAAATGTCTTGTCCCAGTGAAACAATTTAAAATTCACACGTTTTCTACTGTTGAATACACTAATGCCTCCGTAACAATGTTCATTGAAAATAGTGCGTTAGATCCAATTGTATATAATGAAGATTATCTTTCCCGCTTTTCAATGACTTCTATATAATGTCGTCTTTCCAAAAAACACTGCTTGTACTTCGGATAATTCGCTTTAGTGTTCAAATGTTATTGATCAACCAACATAAATGATATTATTTCAACCAATCAGAAATCGCTATTCATATAGCTCCTTGAGAAATTCATGCCATTGTAGGGCAGGATTGGAAAATTAGTTTACTCGCAAAAGGCGTGATCAACAGAGGGGCGGGGCTTACGGTGACACGCTATTATCGCCAGGTATGAAACGTTTGAAAAGCTCTGCTCAGGTAATTTCTCAATAAACATGTACACTTGGGTGAGTAAACGTGTAGACATGTTGAAATGTTGTCACTTTCCGCTCCTGTGATTGGACGGACTCACAGGTGTCATGTGGTGTAAGCTTTTCAACTCATATGTCAATCAAGCAGAAGATACACACATATCCAAAATATACACCCCCTTAGCTACCCGGTTTCAACACGTGTTGACAAATATTATTTACGAATTTTAAGTATATAAAAGTCGTATCCATATAAACTAATTTATTAAAATTAAAAATATATTGTCAATTATTTCCAATGAGTGGATGATATAGAAATTACCCTGATAATAAAAACGAATGCAAATATCTATCTAACCGTACATTTTTAAACTGTCTCTCCGTCCTATGTGTGTTGTGGGAAATGGCCTGTGTTTTAGGTATTAAGGGTCTGGTTGTAAAGCAGCGTTATAATCATAAATAAAAATTAAAAAGCAGCTGTAAAGATTGTTGGTCGATTTTAATGTTATATACCAATATAAAGTCGCAGAACGTATATACTTTGTAATCTCCTATTTAAAAAAAAATGTAATTACATAAAAATGTACACTGTGGTCCTGATGTAAATCAATATTGATAAAGTTCTATTTATTTCTAAATAAAACTGCTCATAGTAATTATTTACGGAAGTAATAAATAAATAATCGCCTTTTTATATTGTAATAAATCGCGACCCAATTACCGAACGCGCTTTAATCGCCAACAGATAACAATGTATACCATTTTATAATAAAACAGTAGTTACAACCGAATACAACATATTTCCTCACACGTGGGAAACAATCCGACACGTTTATTACTACAATCTCAAAGGCGTATTGAATTTGAACAATAATTTCGTTTAATAAGTCGCATGCCCTATTTGTTAAAGAATTAGTTCAAATGGAAAATATTGTGATCGGCCATTGACGGCAGCTATCTTTTGATTCGTATTGTCACTGCGTACAATGTGCATTGTGTTTCTAAACAGTATCTCTTTCATATTATTTTCTGTAGCTTCTCTTGGTTTGACTATAGGCAAAAATATCAACACCACGAAATAAAAGTAAGACAAGCTGCTCGTGATCAAATGGGTCACAAAAATGGACAATACATAACGGTCTCACAATCAAATAATTGCAGCAAATGATTTCTGCGATAGTGTGTGTGTGTAGGGAGTGCGTGTGTTGTCAATGGGGGTGGATGGGGTGGGAAGGGTGCTGTGGCTAGATATTATAAAACATATCTCCACTCTGATAACCATTTCTTTTCAGATTTCAGATTATAACTATGTGCCCATGATAGTAAAACTATGCATCCATGGTATTAAATCTATGCCTCCATGAAAGTAAAACTATGGGTTCGTGATAGTAAACAATGAATCCATAATAATAAAGCTATGCGTATATAGTAACTACTGGTCCATTATAGCAAAATTATGAGTACATGGCTGTAGAATAAAAACAAACAAAAAAATATGGATTCATGATGATAAAACTGTGGGTGCGTTTTTGTAAAATGATAAGCCAGATTTAGCATAACTGTCATTATAGTAAATCTATGGATCCCTTATAATAAAACAATGTATTCATTGTAGCAAAATTATGGGTCAATTATAGTAAAACTATGGATCCACTGTAGAAAAACTAAGGGTCCATTGTAGCAAAATTATGGGTCCATTATAGCAAAACTATGGATCCATTGTAGCAAAACTATGGGTCCTTTATAGCAAAATTATGGGTCCATTATAGCAAAACTATGGGTCCATTATAGTAAAACTATGGATCCACTTTAGAAAAACTATGGGTCCATTGTAGCAACACTATGGGTCCATTATAGCAAAACTATGGGTCCATTGTATAGCAAAACTATGGGTCCATTGTAGCAAAATGTAGCAAAAGTATGGGTCCACTGTAGCAAAAGTATGGGTCCATTATAGCAAACCTATGGATCAATTGAAGCAAAACTTTTGGGTCCATTATAGCAGAACTATGGATCCATTGTATTCAAACTATGAGTCTATTGTAGCAAAAGTTAAACTATGGGTCCATTATAGTAAAACTATGGTTTGTTTGCATGGTGTTTTACGCCATTTTCAACACATGTAGGGTTATATATGACGGTCGATTTTTTGTGGTGGAGGCAGTCCACAGACTTGTCCTGGGTAGAACCAGTACTGTACACCTCCCGCCATCCGTAAGAATCGACACTTCCTCACTTATAAGTCGAGTTCCCAGTGGGGTTCGAACCCGCAGCGGTGAGAGGCGAAGGTTTACAACGCAACGTCGCTAACCATTCGGCCACGGAGATGGTAAAAACTATGGATCCATATAGTAAAACTATGGATACATTGTACTAAAACTATGGATCCATTGTAGTAAAACCATGGGTCCATTGTGGTAAAACTATGGATACATTGTAGTAAAACTATGGATCCATTGTTGTAAAACTATGGGTCCATTGTGGTAAAACTATGGGTCCATTGTGGTAAAACTCTGGATACATTATGGTAAAACTATGGATCCATTAATAATAGTAAAACTATAACACGAGTAAAACAATTATGATGTGATAGTAAAACTATGGGTACATGCTACTAATACTCTGGGGTCATTATATACTCAACTGCAAAAGAAACGGGACACTGAACATTTTACTTTTTAACCTTTCCTTCACCCTCTTTATCAAGCGACTGTCCCTTAATGGTTAGACCTTTTGAAAAACAAATGACAACATGATATTGGCAATGGAATGATAAAAACTTTGATACCAAACATGGCAAATTCATTTTGGAATTTGTCAATTTAATTCTAAATTTTTTTTTATACAATTAAATCTAAACAAAACTCAGTGTCCACTTTCTTTTGCAACTGAGTATAGTTAAACTATGGGACCATGTGCGAGGTGCATACTTTATTATACGAATATCCATGTACGGAATGTCTCGGATAGAAATGCATAAACAGAACATTAGGCCTAGATGTACAGAAAGGACGTGTGACAATAAATGTTCTACTACTTTAAGAAATATATACTCAACACAAATAGGGGGGAAAAACATGCGTTCAAATGTTTTTGAAATGCAACTTGTGAGAGCATAGTACAAAATACAGTGTTATGGATTCAATATTTAGTATTTCACGAGAAACAATTCATTACACATGAATTGTGTTCTATTAAAAATACTTAAACGAATAAAGAGTTTCTCAAATTAAATATGATAGCGTGCAACATTAATTTGTTTTTTTCCATTCTGGAGCGCCAAATTCCGAGTTGCAAGAATATCAATAATTAAGACTTTTACCAAAAAAAATCTTAGTATTTATTGAAAATAAAATATGTGTGTATTAAATAAACATTATGACATATTTGAATTGAACTGAATTAAAGACTTTATTTTAAGTGGGTAGCCCAGTTAGTAAAAATATTAATCTTTCCTGAGGCCCTCTTTACAAAGCAACATATTAAACAAAAACATATGTACAAGTTTATAGCAACACAACGATCGCAAAAAAAGTGTTCGCAAAAAATAAAAAAATCTATATTATGATTCAATAACAATTTTAACGAAAACAATTTCAATTATACAGTACTTTTTATCCACTTTATATAATCGTTTGAAAAATATCTTGCTACAGTACGACAGCTCTGACTACATGCCATCTCAGACTTCAACTTAAATGCATTTTTCAGGTTTGATTTCAATCAACAATTACTAATTCAGGAGAGTAGAGATTCGAGAAGTCCTCTTCCGGAAAAACTAGACAATATATTGAATTATGGTTGATAAAAACAGAGTACCTGTTCCACCACAATTGTATTACAAGAAAGAACAAAAAGCTAATGGTTTAGTGTTTTTTGTGCCATGTTCTGTTTTCGACAATTTCTCGTTCAAACTACTACAGTTTAGTCGGGTAACATACATGACTATTCATCGAAATAAAGGTGCTCAGCATAGGACACTATTTTTTTATGTTACACACGGACGTACGGGAGACACACGGGCGTACGCAAGTATGCCCAGCCACGAACCTATATATGTTAATTACATATATATGTCTTTCACGCATCAACCTTCATTGAAATGGGGATATATGTTAGTTTAACTTGTGGCCCAATTTGTAGAAAATATGAAGTCAATTAATTATGTTCTCCAGCCTTCAAGTGGACATCGTATCGTATATCACCAGACCGCCTGTGTTACTGGCCATCAACATCAAAGATGCCATATATTTCACCGGAGACGTACAGACAGACAGACGAGCTGGTCAGACGTCAGTTCGGGATAAAGCAATGCGAGAATAATTATCTCTGACATCATAATTTTGCTTCCGATTCGCATTCAATTAGAAACGGCAAGTTTGCTTTGGAAACATATTTTACAAATTGGTTATGGGTAATTAACAGACTGGGACGATTTAAATTCTGTGACGGTCAGGTGTGAGCTAGGAAATATCTAGTATATATATTTCTTTATTAAAGTCTCATCATGGTTTACAATAAATATATAGCTCCCAATGCTCAAGCATAATTGTTATAATTACAATTTTTTGTTTATTAAGGATTCAACCTAAAAAAGTACATATATACAAACGTAGAAGCACAATTTCAATTTGTCTTATGAAAGACTGGGACAACAGTATGGAAGAAGAAGAATATTTTATTCATAAATCAATAGGCCATAGGCTGGTGAGATACTACAAATGCATACATACATAGAACATATGACATAGCAATAAACATATTTACAGTTCTAAGTATTTACATGAACACTATTCTGCTATAAACGTAATATTATATTATTTGTATTCCTAATTAATAGAAATATTATGTACTAATGATTTTACTAATAAAGAAGTATGTTATATATTTATGGTAAGACTAAATCAATAACTATACAAACGTTTTATCACATTCACTACAATACATGTTATGAATGTATACTCAGTTGCAATTTAAATTCTTTTATTTCAAGATTTTACATGTGTAAAACAGCAAAAGAAAGTGGAAACTGAGTTTTGTTTAGATTTAATTGTATGAAGTTTTTTAGAATTAAATTGACAAATTCCAAAATGAATACCTTGTTTGTTTGGACCAAAGTTTGTATCATTGCATTGCAAATATCATGCTGTCATTTGTTTTTCAATTGTGTTACATTTCCTCTTACTGCATATATGTATGCCTGAGATGTAAATAAAGTTCTGTTCTGTTCTGTTCATTTGTTTTCCAATAGGTCCAATCATTAAGGGACTGACGCTTGATAAAAAGGATAGGGTGTAAAGTAAAATGTTCGAAGTGTCCAATTTCTTTCGTTTGTTCTCTTTTTATGTTTTCTCTCTTACATTTCACGTCTTAAATAACAACAGGCGGATAAATAATAATAATAATAATAATAATAAGTACTTTATGTTAGTTAAACGGCTTTGTCCACTACTAATACTTTCTGATAACTACCACCACCATTCACAACTTACGGCCACATACAACGTTTATTTTTCTTACGTTACAAAACATGCAAGTATAAAATGGACACTTTACTGAGGTAAGAGGTTGTTGTTGTTGTTATTTCTAAGTTTTAAAGTCCCTCCGCCAACTAAAACGCCTGGAGAACCCTGGTCGCTATGGGCACAATAGAGTCTGGACTTACTGAGGTAAGAGGGAATAAATTCTACATATTTATTCGAATAAATATTTCCCTATATTAATCAATTACTATACAATCATGCATACCAACTACATGTCCATAACTACGCCTACAAACACTTTGCGATTACACATTTCATACAAAACGAACTGATCAGATTCGATAACATTACAGCAAAAGGTTCTGTTCTGTTCATAACATTTTCCCACATTTGACCGTTATATTTACGTCATTAATTTGTACAGGTGTCCAATTTTCACGGCATTTTTCACAGAATGGTTGCAATTAACAGATGCATATCAAACACGATTTATTAGATATATTATTAGACAGTACAGGAGTTATTAGATCTACATTGTAGTCAGCCATTATTACAATTTTGTTTCTCCAACTCGTTTGTGTTCTTCACACTATCTTGTCATATTTATCGGCTTCCTTTGAGTCCATCCACTTTGATGATCTTACTAATTATTCCGATTGCCTGAGCATTGCTGCCCCTCTCAGCTACGGGGGAATGTATAGTGGGGTACTGGGGGTGGGATTAACTTCTAATATATTCGGTAGGTTTAATAGATTACGGGAAATTAATTCCATTTAAAGCAGCACTAAGTCCCTATGAAAATATGTAAATATGTGAACTGGTTCACATTTCAAATGAATTGAGACGAAATGTTGAATTTGAATAAGCTGGAATATGAAGTCAAAATGAAATGGCGTTTTAATGTTAGGTTATATTAGGACGGCAACATCAGAGGGAGATGAGCTGAAGGATGGCGTTTCTATCAGACGACATGCCTCCGTCATGATGCGAACCCATGCGGGGTAGATGTTTGTAGCTCTAAATCCGCTGAGTTAAAGATGCAATGGTATTCATAACTTTCACATGACATCATCAAAATAATTTGACCAATCAGTGATCAATAAAATAAAAGACCTCCACATTCTGGTAGAGGTTAAACTCGGTGTTTGTCGT
Organism: Cyrtodaria siliqua; assembly: GCA_037043455.1. Classification (NCBI taxonomy): domain Eukaryota; kingdom Metazoa; phylum Mollusca; class Bivalvia; order Adapedonta; family Hiatellidae; genus Cyrtodaria; species Cyrtodaria siliqua. Next base: position 9,120 of record JAWPHD010022708.1, on the reverse strand, counting down.
TGGTGCTTAACTGACTTTAGCCCTTTATAAAACTAGTTTGTAGTGATAAAAATGATAAAAATGCAATGTATTTTCTTTCCGAAATATGTGCAATGCATTCAAAAGATCACATGAAGTTAGTAAAGTATAATGCAACTGGTTATCATCCTTGTTTATGTCATCGCGACGCCGGAAGCTCAGTGGATACGGTATTCACGTTAGAGCTAGGGACCTCTGCCATACGTGGGTTCGCTCCCTGGCGGAGGCATTTCTGATGGGAAACTTCATATCATCTCCCTCTGACGTTGCTGTCCCAGTGTAACCTAATATCATATGCTAACACCATTTCATTGTTTACATCATGCTTTCATGAAAAGACAAAAAATCCAAATGATTCTTCCATCAAGAACATAAGCTGTGGGACCGGTTTAAGTTTATCGATCTAAAATAACACATTTTAAGAACTCACAATAACAAAATATTCTAAAAATATTAGGTAGCACTATACAGGCTTGAAGGATTACGGTTTTTAATCTTTTAGCAACGGGAAAAGACATGTCTGACGATGTTGGCACATGACCAAGGTAAAACAGCGAGATAGGGGGTAAATAGTCAGATTTCAAAGTATACTGACGTACTTAAAGTAAAAATGTAATTTATTTTTCGTTATCGATCCACAGTCATTGGATCGGATTATTCATTTACATGTATTATAAACAGATTTTATAATTGTATAATTGCTATATATAAGTGGTCTGTTTACGTCGTAGAATATACTGTCATTTTTATTATAGAATAACGATCACGACGATTTGCTTATATTAAAACAGAAAACAGTTCATTAAATGCTAGTGAACATTGTATTACATCAGGTTCAGTGTTATTGAGGCTCAAACATATATACATGTGTATCGTCATTCCGCGTTAGACGACCCGTCTACCGGGGCGAACAGAAACTAGAACGAAACATCACGCTGTTTTAGGCGGGAAAACAAAGGAGCACCTTTACCGGACATTATAATATAAAATCGGTATATATATTACAGTCTCAATCCGACAGTATCTTCATCCAATTAAATCCAAAAATACTGCACATACATATTATATGAGGTACATACATATTATATGAGGATACATACATATTATATGAGGTATACACATATTATGTGAGGTACATACATATTATATGAGGTACATAGATATTATATGATTATATGAGGTACACACATATTATATGAGTAAGAGATGTAATAATATAATTACGTCTCTGTGTCATAGAAATAAACGCGGGATTACGAGCCAACGACATCGATGACGTCACCTATTACACTTCACAGAATACAAAAATATACGTAAGTTTGATGAAACACGAATTTGTCGGTACACGAATTTGTCGGGTACATGTGAGCTTCAATCGTTTCTAACACCCACATGATCTGAACATCGAAATAAGCGGAAGCAGTAACCTAAAAACAGAGTATAACCCGTTCTGTGAGGTCACGTTACACATTAGGGTCATATTGGTGCTTGAACTCGCCGTCTCTTTACTTACCGCTTATTTAAAAAGTTATGAACCCAGTTCTATCAGCTATGCAGGTGGCTGTAAATCCATATATCGTCCATTCAACTCTGTACGCATGTACCAAAACGTTATTCATGTAGGTCATATCCTTATTTGGAATATATAAAAACATTTAATAGATCCGTATGTGGACGCTATGGCAGTGAAGGGTATATACCATATCCAGACACACAATTTCAAAATAGAAACAGAATTTATCATTTAGTATTCACAATTACACGACACAGAACTTTCTCTTATGGCGTCAAAACCCCGAATGTATCTGTGTCGCTTAATTCTGTCTTATTTTCAATGGCTTCCTACTAAATACAAAATGTAATATGTAACGCTATAAGAAAGGGCCTTTTCAAATTTCTAACAATATATTTTGTAGAAACTGATAATAGTAACAAATTCTTTTCATTTGATTCAATAGCAATGAATATAGATTTTCACGCATTGACAAAAGGTACTTTCGAGACTATGAAAAGGCTTGCTTGGAGCTTATTCTCCCGGTCTTAGACCCATTCAGTTTTATATGAATTGTGATCGTTAAGCTTCGATCTAGTGAAATAGCCATATTCATTGAAAATATGAAATTTAATGAGAGTTATAGAATAATGAACAAATGCACAATACCACTGATTGCGCCGGGGCTAATCGCGTACAAGCAGTAACAAACACTAATGCAGTACGTGTACAAATAACTCCCGGGAGTTTTGTCAATAGCTTCTATACTGTTTACACAGGCAGAAATGTGTACAGAAAATTAAGTACGGATTAAGGCGGTATTAGTTTCATTTTATATGTTATTTAAAGTAGCTATCACTGTGAAGAATTTCCCTAATTGCATGTATTAAGTGTGGCAAGCCGCGTCCACGTCTAGGTGTGGAATGTGGCGGAGTTTAAATAAGTAAATGTTGACTACGTTACACATTTTAAGGTCTACCGTCTAAGAACTGCCGTGATGATCCCTTTTTGGAAGAAATTAATAGAGTTTCAATATATATACGCTCTCCAGAACAGGAAAACAGGAAAAGCTCGTTATGCATACAAATGGTACGAAGCTCGTTATGCATACAAATGGTACGAATAAACCAGATCCATGTAATACATAGAACGATCATGGTTCTGCATCAACTTACAGCCAAAATCTTATTTGCAAAATTAATGTGGTTTTCATGTTAAAATCTTCACAACAGAAACACAAACAAATCACATTATCTAATGTAATCGCAGTCATAGAAACAAAGACTCACAAATGGAGGACCTGGTTGTTTTGAAGAGTTGTTAGGGGAGATAACCGACAATGTCCACCATTACAGACCGTCTTATTGTTTTCTACATGTATAATGTAGCATTGCATCCCATAACTGACAGTCTTATTGTTTTCTATGTTTATCTACAAATGTAGAACTGCGACCCATGTAGGTCTATGAATATACAAATACAGCTACTTCCTGCTATACCAATATGTTCCACTCAACTGTTGTATCATGCTATTTGGGTATTCTTAGATAAATGTTAAAATCATGAATCGAGCATTTAACTACATATTTTCACAATATGTGTTACACTTATCAAGCTAGAAATGCAATACGTTATCTAAAGAAAGTATTTCGCATGTATTATCAATATAAATGTAATAAAATGAAGAAAAAATGATGTTTGCCAAAGTTAATTCCCTTGACAAAAAGCCTCCGTTTGTTGACCGCAGCAGACGTGAGCTGATGTTTTTCATTCGAGTTCAGGTCAATCATGTTATTTAAAATAGTTTGTATGATAAATAATAAATTACATGTTTAGTAACTTAGAATGTTTAGTGGTATGTTAGCTCTGGACGAACATTTATAAATAGCCTACTCGCCAGGGGCTGGCCTTTATCGTCACTTTCCTTACACTCGCCAAAATGCGGCTGAAAATCTAAGTTACTATATATATAATTCTTATATAACTAGTAATGTTGTTATGTCATATACATATCATTGCTATCTAATGTTTAACATAGTGTTGTGTTTAACGTGTATCTAGAAATAACTTTATGCATATGTTACATTTCGACACATTACATAACATATGTTTGCGTTCTTTAATATATTGAAATGGTTCTATGTCATATATAAGATAACCAATACTTGTTTAATAATGCGTTATGTCACCTATAACATTGTCACATATTACCAGGAACTGTAGATAGCCGGGTCCTGATATTACCAAGCGTCGTGTTGTGCTCTACATATATCTAGGAATGGCTGTATGCCATGTGTTGTTACATGTCGACCTATCACAAACCCATGGTTTGTTGTGATTTACATATTTCTATCTAGGAATAGCTTTATGCATATTTATGTACAGTATGTATTATTGCAAGGTCAGGTTGTGTTCTATATAATTATCTAGGTACATCCAAAACTTGGAAGTTTGTCCATTACATCCGTGATATAAATCATAAGTATGTACTCAAAGCAGCATGTTATATGGTGTATAAAAACGTGGAAGTTTGTCCACCACATCTGTTGTGTACTCAAAGCGGCAGATTGTATGGTGTATCTATGACACAATGCAATTATAACTCCATCTATTCATTATCCATTGTCAGCTTAAGCCAGAAGTAGATCATTATTTAGTTAAAACTGAAAGTTATTCAACATTGCATAACTATCTATGACGCTATTTAGCCAAGTTGTATGCAGCGTGGCACTCATCAGAATGGCGAACAGCGTTTACATGAAGATGATCGAGTCAGTGCACATCGTTTACATGAAGCTGACCGAGTCAGTGCATATCGTTTACCATTCGCAACATATTGTACACTGCTTCGCAGCATTATTACTCGAATGTAATACGCAGGTTTCCATATTGGTTACGTCATCGCGCCTTAGATTCCCGCCAAATCAAATTTGCATTCAAAATCAAAAGTTATCATCCAAATGTTATTCAGCCGATTGCTCCATCATTAGTTTATTTACATGAAAGCAGTGATAAAACCTTCATCTGCATTGTAAAAAACAAACATCAACGCAAATTATACATCAATTATACATCAACACGTGTGGCTAGCGGTCATATTGTTTATATAGCAACAGTGCACTATTTTCTGTGCCGTTGCCTTTCAGCTAACAGAATGTCAATATTCTGAAAATACCGAAGCGCCGTGATACACACGAGGCGGAATCCCGAAGAATGACAGGATTGGCCGAGCGTTCACGATTGATCGTTTACATGAAGCTGATCGAGTCAGTGCACATCGTTTACATGAAGCTGATCGAGTCAGTGCACATCGTTTACATAAAGCTTATCGAGTCAGTGGACATCGTTAACATGAAGCTGACTGAGTCAGTGGACATCGTTTACATAAAGCTGACTGAGTCAGTGGACACCGTTTACATGAAGCTGATCGAGTCGGTGGACATCGTTTACATGAAGCTGATCGAGTCGGTGGACATCGTTTCCATGAAGCTGATCGAGTCAGTGCACGTCGTTTACATGAAGCTGATCGAGTCAGTGGACATCATTTACATGAAGCTGATCGAGTCAGTGCACATCGTTTACATGAAGCTGATCGAGTCAGTGGACATCGTTTACATGAATTGATCGAGTCAGTGGACATCATTTGCATGAAGCTGATCGAGTCAGTGCACGTCGTTTACATGAAGCTGATCGAGTCAGTGGACATCGTTTACATGAAGCTGATCGAGTCAGTGGACATCGTTAACATGAAGCTGATCGAGTCAGTGCACATCGTTTACATGAAGCTGATCGAGTCAGTGGACATCGTTAACATGAAGCTCATCGAGTCAGTGGACATCGTTTACATGAAGCTGATCGAGTCAGTGCACATCGTTTACATGAAGCTGATCGAGTCAGTGGACATCGTTAACATGAAGCTCATCGAGTCAGTGGACATCGTTTACATGAAGCTGATCGAGTCAGTGCACATCGTTTACATGAAGCTGATCGAGTCAGTGGACATCGTTAACATGAAGCTGATCGAGTCAGTGCACGTCGTTTACATGAAGCTGATCGAGTCAGTGGACATCGTTAACATGAAGTTGATCGAGTCAGTGCACATCGTTTACATGAAGCTGATCGAGTCAGTGGACATCGTTAACATGAAGCTCATCGAGTCAGTGGACATCGTTTACATGAAGCTGATCGAGTCAGTGGACATCATAACATTTTAGAATTCTTAATTACACAGTGACTATTTTAAGACAGTAGATATAATTTATTTCCATCTTTGTGTACATATATATTATCTTTGAATCCTGAAATAACTGTGATAAACTGTATATGTGTTACGCTTTCAAATGGAAACATTGTGAAAATAAGTGGCAAAACCTGCCATCATACTTTACACAGATATTGAAATATCCGTGTATCAATCATATGCAATGTGTATATATATATATACATGTGCATAATGCAGTGTTCTTTTTTAATTAAGTATTTCATTCATACTGATATGAATTAGCATTTGTTAATTCTGATTTAATTATTTTTATATAATGTTTGCATAGTAAACGTATAGCGTTATGCCATGTTGATACACATATAACATATTCCAGTACACCGTTTGAATGTGTTCGTCTGCAGATCCTATCTTGGCATGTTTTGTATTTTAAGCTATCGAGCAAAGCTGCGTCTGTGCACAAACGTTCGTGTGTATGTCCGTACATGTATATTATATGATATGTCGTCCATGTATATGTACGTTCGTGTATATGTACGTACATGTATATTATATGATATGTCGTCCATGTACATGTACGTTCGTGTATATGCATATAGGTGTGCGTTTATACCCATGTCCCTATATAACGGAATGTAAAATACCTGATAACCCCAAACATCACGATGTTTATGACTAATAATCTGGGTCAACATGTTCAACTGTGAAAACTTTTCTCGATCTATTATAAACAACCGAAAGTACTAATTTTCTAGTAGCAATTATCCCAGCATATTTACACTCTAAACCAAAATATTCTGTGGTTTTCTAGTTGGAGAAGAAAGCGGAAATTTATCTAGCAAGCAATCGCGGACATAGTTCAACCCATTAATGGATTTCCGATTGAAGTTGCTTATGTTGTATTGACATAAACCGGTGTCCAATTTCAGACAATGTAACAAGCGCTTGCTAAATAGAAGATAATTTGCTAGTCCGTATTTCGATTATTTTCAGAAAATTATAGTTTGGCCGATTATGGGTCGCTTTCAGGGTAACTGAGGCAAGAAATGGCGGTACTGAAATTAAATTGCGAAGTGTTATTATTCATTTTATTTTTAGTGAAAATGACACTTTTGGCAAAGAATGACTAAAAGCGGCGGGATATATAAATTTGAGTTTCAGTATTTATATTTGTGGTATGACATGACCTCTGTTCTGTGAGTTGAATAAAGCCATGGTATTAATATAATAATACACGAGCCAAAATACAATAGAAATACATGGTAATTTATTTATCATGCAAACTTTTTGATTAACATAATTTACCTGAAAACGAACGAAAACAATGCGGTCTAAATACAAATGGAGGAGTTTTCGTCAAGGGGAGTAACTACGCAAAATAAATAAGTATATTTGTTTTGAGATGACAAGCAAAATACTTTTTTTTCATAATTTGTTTGTATGGTGTTTTACGTCATTTTCAATACATGTAAGGTTATATCTGGGATGAAAATTTGAAAAATAAAGCCCTGGTTATATATGACGGTCGATTTTTTGTGGTGGAGGCAGACCACCCCTTTTTTCTGGATAAAGTATTACACTTCTAAATTGATAGTAAACAAAAGATATATTTTGTAAATGTTTAGTTCAAATTATCTTAGTTTTCTACAAATAAGAATGAAGCATATATGTGTAGGTCATGTCTGCATTCTCGATTCCTCAGAGTCCGGCAGCGAAGATCAGGTATGTTCCAAATACGACTGAAAGTGTGGTGATTGACTTTCCAACTTCTCTAGTTGTTGTTACCAAGAGACACCTTTCCGCGTATTTTATGGATGAAATGGGTGGAATAAATCAAAACAGAGAAGCAATTATTCTTGAAACCGAGTGTAATCACTCTAAATGTAGTCCAAAATCCAATTTTGGTGATTTCTGGAGCGAAAATTCGGGCGTGCCGGTGAGTGCTCATATACGGGATTAGCCCCTAGTTCAAAGACGCCGAGTCCACGAGCTATTTACCGTGCTAATCGCGTTTTCCACTTCAGTCCGTTCGGCTACCATAGTTACAGCGACTATGTTGATACAACGCTGTCAAAAGTTTGCTTTTTCGTACGATTTAACAATTTCCCACACTGCTTACAAACATTGCTGGGATAAATGAAAGTGCGTACAGCGTATCCGAGTGTGATTGCAAATGTTGCCCAATGTGTTTCATTATAGACAAAGTTCCTGTAAAAGACAGGCCATGATTAATATTGCGGCTATTTAAATTCAAAAACAATGAAACATGTTTTTTTTTGCTATAAAATTATTATTTTTTCATTTTTTTTTTCATTTTGTGCAAACTATGGAAAAATACTTTCTGCTGTATGACATTTGTTGATTTACGGTTAATATATTTCTGAATCTGCAAGATACTCCCATCCATCATGATATGTGTTTATTCAGATAATTCCAGTGGATCCTAAGACTCGTGTGTATACAACAAATACATATAAACTTGACAGATTTTGAAATATATATACAACATTATACCAACAATTAACATAATGAACAGAAAAGTATTCATATGTATAAGGTAACAATTAATACTTTAGCAGTTAATGTTGTTGTTATTTTGCTTTCACCGCATGTAGAAGATCACAGGGAGGCGCAAGTCAGGATAACATTGAGACAATAAAATATAAATTGTACATGTTAAAAACAGTAAAAGCTTTATATCTATGCAAGGATTTGTACAAATCCTTAATCTATGGAAATAGGGGCGAAGGGAGTCTAGATTTGAACAAGTCAAGCTTTGGTATGAATAATAAGCTGTAGTTTATTCCAGTATCGTATTGTTCTTGGAAATAAAGAATTTTGGTATTTTGTACTGGAAAAGGGGATTACAAAATGTGCCGTCGTGTAAATTGTTATTGACATACAATGAATGTAACATTGCAGAATGTATCATCGGAAAGCAACGGTATGCATATGTTGAAGAGATAATTGGTCTCTGCTAATGATAAGTTATTTATGGAATTCTTTATTTCAAAAAGTACTTGCAACTTTTCGGCGAGTGTTATTTACTAATGTGTACATTTCAACACCTACGGCTCCGCTGGAAGTAAATATTTCGACGGTGTGAAACAATTAACCCTTTTAAAGCCTACTTGTTAAGCCAGCTCATTATCATTGCTACCCCTGCGGCGCCCTGCAAGCAATCGCACCTCCTTTGAGTGCCTCGCAAGGTGTAAAAATCCGATCACTACGGCTGGAAGGTGTCACGTTATTCGAGTTTTGCTTAAATATTCGTTTTGGAAGTGGGAAATGTCATACTTGTTTCAACATACTAAATTACCCAACACTCATTAAATTCGTTTTGCAAAAATGTAACGACAAATGTGCATGACTGTAGATATTATATCAC
>JAWPHD010022707.1:0-24284 GCA_037043455.1 Cyrtodaria siliqua | reverse complement strand
TATGAAAACTGACATAATATTATCTATGAAAACTGCCATAATATTGTCTATGAAAACTGACATAATATTATCTATGAAAACTGCCATAATATTGTCTATGAAAACTGCCATAATATTATCTATGAAAACTGCCATAATATTATCTATGAAAACTGACATAATATTGTCTATGAAAACTGACATAATATTGTCTATGAAAACTGCCATAATATTATCTATGAAAACTGCCATAATATTATCTATGAAAACTGCCATAATATTGTCTATGAAAACGGACATAATAGAAAACTGACATAATATTATATATGAAAACTGCCATAATATTGTCTATGAAAACTGCCATAATATTATCTATGAAAACTGACATAATATTGTCTATGAAAACTGACATAATATTGTCTATAAAAACTGACATAATATTGTCTATGAAAACTGCCATAATATTATCTATGAAAACGGACATAATAGAAAACTGCAATAATATTATCTATGAAAACTGCCATAATATTGTCTATGAAAACTGCCATAATATTGTCTATGAAAACTGACATAATATTGTCTATGAAAACTGCCATAATATTGTCTATGAAAACTGCCATAATATTGTCTATGAAAACTGCCATAATATTGTCTATGAAAACTGCCATAATATTGTCTATGAAAACTGCCATAATATTGTCTATGAAAACTGACATAATATTGTCTATGAAAACTGACATAATATTGTCTATGAAAACCGACATAATATTGTCAATGAAAACTGACATAATATTGTCTATGAAAACTGCCATAATATTATCTATGAAAACTGACATAATATTGTCTATGAAAACTGCCATAATATTGTCTATGAAAACTGACATAATATTGTCTTTGAAAACTGCCATAATATTATCTATGAAAACTGCCATAATATTGTCTATGAAAACTGCCATAATATTGTCTATGAAAACTGACATAATATTATCTATGAAAACTGACATAATATTATCTATGAAAACTGCCATAATAGAAAACTGACATAATATTATCTATGAAAACTGCCATAATATTATCTATGTAAACGGACATAATAGAAAACTGACATAATATTATCTATGAAAACTGCCATAATATTGTCTATGAAAACTGACATAATATTGTCTATGAAAACTGCCATAATATTATCTATGAAAACTGCCATAATTGAAAACTGACATAATATTATCTATGAAAACTGCCATAATATTGTCTATGAAAACTGACATAATATTGTCTATGAAAACTGCCATAATATTGTCTATGAAAACTGCCATAATATTGTCTATGAAAACTGCCATAATATTGTCTATGAAAACTGCCATAATATTGTCTATGAAAACTGCCATAATATTGTCTATGAAAACTGACATAATATTGTCTATGAAAACCGACATAATATTGTCTATGAAAACTGACATAATATTGTCTATGAAAACTGCCATAATATTATCTATGAAAACTGACATAATATTGTCTATGAAAACTGCCATAATATTGTCTATGAAAACTGACATAATATTGTCTATGAAAACTGCCATAATATTATCTATGAAAACTGCCATAATATTGTCTATGAAAACTGACATAATATTGTCTATGAAAACTGCCATAATATTGTCTATAAAAACTGCCATAATATTGTCTATGAAAACTGCCATAATATTGTCTATGAAAACTGACATAATATTGTCTATGAAAACCGACATAATATTGTCTATGAAAACTGACATAATATTGTCTATGAAAACTGCCATAATATTATCTATGAAAACTGACATAATATTGTCTATGAAAACTGCCATAATATTGTCTATGAAAACTGATATAATATTGTCTATGAAAACTGCCATAATATTGTCTATGAAAACTGACATAATATTGTCTATGAAAACTGCCATAATATTATCTATGAAAACTGCCATAATAGAAAACTGCCATAATATTGTCTATGAAAACTTACATAATATTATCTATGAAAACTGAAATAATATTATCCATGAAAACTGACATAATATTGTCTATGAAAACTGACATAATATTGTCTATGAAAACTGCCATAATATTATCTATGAAAACTGACATAATATGGTCTATGAAAACTGACATAATATTGTCTATGAAAACTGACATAATATTGTCTATGAAAACTGCCATAATATTGTCTATGAAAACTGACATAATATTGTCTATGAAAACTGCCATAATATTATCTATGAAAACTGCCATAATAGAAAACTGCCATAATATTGTCTATGAAAACTGCCATAATATTATCTATGAAAACTGCCATAATATTGTCTATGAAAACTGACATAATATTGTCTATGAAAACTGACATAATATTATCTATGAAAACTGCCATAATATTATCTATGAAAACTGCCATAATAGAAAACTGACATAATATTATCTATGAAAACTGCCATAATATTATCTATGAAAACGGACATAATAGAACACTGACATAATATTATCTATGAAAACTGCCATAATATTGTCTATGAAAACTGCCATAATATTATCTATGAAAACGGACATAATAGAAAACTGCCATAATATTGTCTATGAAAACTGACATAATATTATCTTTGAAAACTGCCATAATATTGTCTATGAAAACTGACATAATATTGTCTATGAAAACTGCCATAATATTATCTATGAAAACTGCCATAATAGAAAACTGACATAATATTATCTATGAAAACTGCCATAATATTGTCTATGAAAACTGACATAATATTGTCTATGAAAACTGACATAATATTGTCTATGAAAACTGCCATAATATTGTCTATGAAAACTGCCATAATATTGTCTATGAAAACTGACATAATATTGTCTATGAAAACTGACATAATATTGTCTATGAAAACTGACATAATATTGTCTATGAAAACTGACATAATATTGTCTATGAAAACCGACATAATATTGTCTATGAAAACTGACATAATATTGTCTATGAAAACTGCCATAATGTTATCTATGAAAACTGACATAATATTGTCTATGAAAACTGCCATAATATTATCTATGAAAACTGACATAATATTGTCTATGAAAACTGCCATTATATTGTCTATGAAAACTGACATAATATTGTCAATGAAAACTGCCATAATATTATCTATGAAAACTGCCATAATATTGTCTATGAAAACTGACATAATATTGTCTATGAAAACTGCCATAATATTGTCTATGAAAACTGACATAATATTGTCTATGAAAACTGCCATAATATTGTCTATGAAAACTGCCATAATATTGTCTATGAAAACTGACATAATATTGTCTATGAAAACCGACATAATATTGTCTATGAAAACTGACATAATATTGTCTATGAAAACTGACATAATATTGTCTATGAAAACTGACATAATATTGTCTATGAAAACTGCCATAATATTATCAATGAAAACGGACATAATAGAAAACTGACACAATATTATCTATGAAAACTGCCATAATATTGTCTATGAAAACTGCCATAATATTATCTATGAAAACTGACATAATATTGTCTATGAAAACTGACATAATATTGTCTATGAAAACTGCCATAATATTATCTATGAAAACTGCCATAATATTATCTATGAAAACTGCCATAATATTGTCTATAAAAACTGACATAATATTGTCTATGAAAACTGCCATAATATTATCTATGAAAACGGACATAATAGAAAACTGCCATAATATTATCTATGAAAACTGACATAATATTGTCTATGAAAACTGACATAATATTATCTATGAAAACTGCCATAATATTGTCTATGAAAACTGCCATAATATTGTCTATTAAACTGCCATAATATTGTCTATGAAAACTGACATAATATTATCTATGAAAACTGCCATAATATTGTCTATGAAAACTGCCATAATATTGTCTATGAAAACTGACATAATATTATCTATGAAAACTGACATAGTATTGTCTATGAAAACTGCCATAATATTGTCTATGAAAACTGCCATAATATTGTCTATGAAAACTGCCATAATATTGTCTATGAAAACTGACATAATATTGTCTATGAAAACTGACATAATATTGTCTATGAAAACTGCCATAATATTATATATGAAAACGGACATAATAGAAAACTGACATAATATTATCTATGAAAACTGCCATAATATTGTCTATGAAAACTGCCATAATATTATCTATGAAAACTGACATAATATTGTCTATGAAAACTGACATAATATCGTCTATGAAAACTGCCATAATATTATCTATGAAAACTGTCATAATATTATCTATGAAAACTGCCATAATATTGTCTATAAAAACTGACATAATATTGTCTATGAAAACTGCCATAATATTATCTATGAAAACGGACATAATAGAAAACTGCCATAATATTATCTATGAAAACTGACATAATATTGTCTATGAAAACTGACATAATATTATCTATGAAAACTGCCATAATTGAAAACTATCATAATATTATCTATGAAAACTGCCATAATATTGTCTATGAAAAAAGCCATAATATTGTCTATGAAAACTACCATAATATTGTCTATGAAACTGCCATAATATTGTCTATGAAAACTGCCATAATATTATCTATGAAAACTGACATAATATTGTCTATGAAAACTGACATAATATTGTCTATAAAAACTGACATAATATTGTCTATGAAAACTGCCATAATATTATCTATGAAAACGGACATAATAGAAAACTGCAATAATATTATCTATGAAAACTGCCATAATATTGTCTATGAAAACTGACATAATATTATCTATGAAAACTGCCATAATATTGTCTATGAAAACTGCCATAATATTGTCTATGAAAACTGCCATAATATTGTCTATGAAACTGCCATAATATTGTCTATGAAAACTGACATAATATTCTCTATGAAAACTGCCATAATATTGTCTATGAAAACTGACATAATATTATCTATGAAAACTGCCATAATATTATCTATGAAAACTGCCATAATATTATCTATGAAAACTGACATAATATTGTCTATGAAAACTGACATAATATTGTCTATGAAAACTGCCATAATATTATCTATGAAAACTGCCATAATATTATCTATGAAAACTGCCATAATATTGTCTATGAAAACTGCCATAATATTATCTATGAAAACGGACATAATAGAAAACTGACATAATATTATCTATGAAAACTGCCATAATATTGTCTATGAAAACTGCCATAATATTATCTATGAAAACTGACATAATATTGTCTATGAAAACTGACATAATATTGTCTATGAAAACTGCCATAATATTATCTATGAAAACTGCCATAATATTATCTATGAAAACTGCCATAATATTGTCTATGAAAACTGCCATAATATTGTCTATGAAAACTGACATAATATTGTCTATGAAAACTGCCATAATATTGTCTATAAAAACTGACATAATATTGTCTATGAAAACTGCCATAATATTATCTATGAAAACGGACATAATAGAAAACTCCCATAATATTATCTATGAAAACTGCCATAATATTGTCTATGAAAACTGACATAATATTATCTATGAAAACTGCCATAATATTGTCTATGAAAACTGCCATAATATTGTCTATGAAAACTGCCATAATATTGTCTATGAAACTGCCATAATATTGTCTATGAAAACTGCCATAATATTATCTATGAAAACTGCCATAATATTCTCTATGAAAACTGCCATAATATTGTCTATGAAAACTGTCATAATATTATCTATGAAAACTGCCATAATATTGTCTACTGCCATAATATTATCTATGAAAACGGACATAATAGAAAACTGACATAATATTATCTATGAAAACTGCCATAATATTGTCTATGAAAACTGACATAATATTGTCTATGAAAACTGACATAATATTATCTATGAAAACGGCCATAATATTGTCTATGAAAACTGACATAATATTGTCAATGAAAACTGACATAATATTATCTATGAAAACTGCCATTGACATAATATTATCTATGAAAACTGCCATAATATTGTCTATGAAAACTGCCATAATATTATCTATGAAAACTGACATAATATTGTCTATGAAAACTGCCATAATATTATCTATGAAAACGGACATAATAGAAAACTGCCATAATATTATCTATGAAAACTGACATAATATTGTCTATGAAAACTGACATAATATTATCTATGAAAACTGCCATAATTGAAAACTGACATAATATTATCTATGAAAACTGCCATAATATTGTCTATGAAAACTGCCATAATATTGTCTATGAAAACTGCCATAATATTGTCTATGAAACTGCCATAATATTGTCTATGAAAACTGACATAATATTATCTATGAAAACTGCCATAATATTGTCTATGAAAACTGACATAATATTATCTATGAAAACTGCCATAATATTGTCTATGAAAACTGCCATAATATTATCTATGAAAACTGCCATAATATTATCTATGAAAACTGACATAATATTGTCTATGAAAACTGACATAATATTGTCTATGAAAACTGCCATAATATTATCTATGAAAACTGCCATAATATTATCTATGAAAACTGCCATAATATTGTCTATGAAAACTGCCATAATATTATCTATGAAAACGGACATAATAGAAAACTGACATAATATTATATATGAAAACTGCCATAATATTGTCTATGAAAACTGCCATAATATTATCTATGAAAACTGACATAATATTGTCTATGAAAACTGACATAATATTGTCTATAAAAACTGACATAATATTGTCTATGAAAACTGCCATAATATTATCTATGAAAACGGACATAATATTGTCTATGAAAACTGACATAATATTGTCTATAAAAACTGACATAATATTGTCTATGAAAACTGCCATAATATTGTCTATGAAAACTGCCATAATATTGTCTATGGAAACTGACATAATATTGTCTATGAAAACTGACATAATATTGTCTATGAAAACCGACATAATATTGTCAATGAAAACTGACATAATATTGTCTATGAAAACTGCCATAATATTATCTATGAAAACTGACATAATATTGTCTATGAAAACTGCCATAATATTGTCTATGAAAACTGACATAATATTGTCTATGAAAACTGCCATAATATTATCTATGAAAACTGCCATAATATTGTCTATGAAAACTGCCATAATATTGTCTATGAAAACTGACATAATATTATCTATGAAAACTGACATAATATTATCTATGAAAACTGCCATAATAGAAAACTGATATAATATTATCTATGAAAACTGCCATAATATTATCTATGTAAACGGACATAATAGAAAACTGACATAATATTCTCTATGAAAACTGCCATAATATTGTCTATGAAAACTGACATAATATTGTCTATAAAAACTGCCATAATATTATCTATGAAAACTGCCATAATTGAAAACTGACATAATATTATCTATGAAAACTGCCATAATATTGTCTATGAAAACTGACATAATATTGTCTATGAAAACTGCCATAATATTGTCTATGAAAACTGCCATAATATTGTCTATGAAAACTGCCATAATATTGTCTATGAAAACTGCCATAATATTGTCTATGAAAACTGCCATAATATTGTCTATGAAAACTGACATAATATTGTCTATGAAAACCGACATAATATTGTCTATGAAAACTGACATAATATTGTCTATGAAAACTGCCATAATATTATCTATGAAAACTGACATAATATTGTCTATGAAAACTGCCATAATATTGTCTATGAAAACTGACATAATATTGTCTATGAAAACTGCCATAATATTATCTATGAAAACTGCCATAATATTGTCTATAAAAACTGCCATAATATCGTCTATGAAAACTGCCATAATATTGTCTATGAAAACTGACATAATATTGTCTATGAAAACCGACATAATATTGTCTATGAAAACTGCCATAATATTGTCTATGAAAACTGCCATAATATTATCTATGAAAACTGCCATAATATTCTCTATGAAAACTGCCATAATATTGTCTATGAAAACTGACATAATATTATCTATGAAAACTGCCATAATATTGTCTACTGCCATAATATTATCTATGAAAACGGACATAATAGAAAACTGACATAATATTATCTATGAAAACTGCCATAATATTGTCTATGAAAACTGACATAATATTGTCTATGAAAACTGACATAATATTATCTATGAAAACGGCCATAATATTGTCTATGAAAACTGACATAATATTGTAAATGAAAACTGACATAATATTATCTATGAAAACTGCCATAATATTATCTATGAAAACTGCCATAATTGAAAACTGACATAATATTATCTATGAAAACTGCCATAATATTGTCTATGAAAACTGACATAATATTGTCTATGAAAACTGCCATAATATTGTCTATGAAAACTGCCATAATATTGTCTATGAAAACTGCCATAATATTGTCTATGAAAACTGCCATAATATTGTCTATGAAAACTGCCATAATATTGTCTATGAAAACTGACATAATATTGTCTATGAAAACCGACATAATATTGTCTATGAAAACTGACATAATATTGTCTATGAAAACTGCCATAATATTATCTATGAAAACTGACATAATATTGTCTATGAAAACTGCCATAATATTGTCTATGAAAACTGACATAATATTGTCTATGAAAACTGCCATAATATTATCTATGAAAACTGCCATAATATTGTCTATAAAAACTGCCATAATATCGTCTATGAAAACTGCCATAATATTGTCTATGAAAACTGACATAATATTGTCTATGAAAACCGACATAATATTGTCTATGAAAACTGCCATAATATTGTCTATGAAAACTGCCATAATATTATCTATGAAAACTGCCATAATATTCTCTATGAAAACTGCCATAATATTGTCTATGAAAACTGACATAATATTATCTATGAAAACTGCCATAATATTGTCTACTGCCATAATATTATCTATGAAAACGGACATAATAGAAAACTGACATAATATTATCTATGAAAACTGCCATAATATTGTCTATGAAAACTGACATAATATTGTCTATGAAAACTGACATAATATTATCTATGAAAACGGCCATAATATTGTCTATGAAAACTGACATAATATTGTAAATGAAAACTGACATAATATTATCTATGAAAACTGCCATAATATTATCTATGAAAACTGCCATAATATTATCTATGAAAACTGACATAGTATTGTCTATGAAAACTGCCATAATATTGTCTATGAAAACTGCCATAATATTGTCTATGAAAACTGCCATAATATTGTCTATGAAAACTGCCATAATATTGTCTATGAAAACTGTCATAATATTGTCTATGAAAACTGCCATAATATTGTCTATGAAAACTGACATAATATTGTCTATGAAAACGGACATAATATTATCTATGAAAACGGACATAATAGAAAACTAACACAATATTATCTATGAAAACTGCCATAATATTGTCTATGAAAACTGCCATAATATTATCTATGAAAACTGACATAATATTGTCTATGAAAACTGACATAATATTGTCTATGAAAACTGCCATAATATTATCTATGAAAACTGCCATAATATTATCTATGAAAACCGACATAATATTGTCTATGAAAACCGACATAATATTGTCTATGAAAACTGCCATAATATTGTCTATGAAAACTGCCATAATGTTATCTATGAAAAATGACATAATATTGTCTATGAAAACTGACATAATATTGTCTATGAAAACTGACATAATATTGTCTATGAAAACTGCCATAATATTGTCTATGAAAACTGACATAATATTGTCTATGAAAACTGACATAATATTATCTATGAAAACTGCCATAATAGAAAACTGCCATAATATTATCTATGAAAACTGACATAATATTATCTATGAAAACTGACATAATATTATCTATGAAAACTGACATAATATTGTCTATGAAAATTGACATAATATTGTCTATGAAAACTGACATAATATTATCTATGAAAACTGACATAATATTATCTATGAAAACTGCCATAATTGAAAACTGACAGAATATTATCTATGAAAACTGCCATAATATTGTCTATGAAAACTGACATAATATTGTCTATGAAAACTGCCATAATATTGTCTATGAAAACTGCCATAATATTGTCTATGAAAACTGCCATAATATTGTCTATGAAAACTGCCATAATATTGTCTATGAAAACTGCCATAATATTGTCTATGAAAACTGACATAATATTGTCTATGAAAACCGACATAATATTGTCTATGAAAACTGACATAATATTGTCTATGAAAACTGCCATAATATTATCTATGAAAACTGACATAATATTGTCTATGAAAACTGCCATAATATTGTCTATGAAAACTGACATAATATTGTCTATGAAAACTGCCATAATATTATCTATGAAAACTGCCATAATATTGTCTATAAAAACTGCCATAATATCGTCTATGAAAACTGCCATAATATTGTCTATGAAAACTGACATAATATTGTCTATGAAAACCGACATAATATTGTCTATGAAAACTGACATAATATTGTCTATGAAAACTGCCATAATATTATCTATCAAAACTGACATAATATTGTCTATGAAAACTGCCATAATATTGTCTATGAAAACTGATATAATATTGTCTATGAAAACTGCCATAATATTGTCTATGAAAACTGACATAATATTGTCTATGAAAACTGCCATAATATTATCTATGAAAACTGCCATAATAGAAAACTGCCATAATATTGTCTATGAAAACTTACATAATATTATCTATGAAAACTGAAATAATATTATCTATGAAAACTGACATAATATTGTCTATGAAAACTGACATAATATTGTCTATGAAAACTGCCATAATATTATCTATGAAAACTGACATAATATGGTCTATGAAAACTGACATAATATTGTCTATGAAAACTGACATAATATTGTCTATGAAAACTGCCATAATATTGTCTATGAAAACTGACATAATATTGTCTATGAAAACTGCCATAATATTATCTATGAAAACTGCCATAATAGAAAACTGCCATAATATTGTCTATGAAAACTGCCATAATATTATCTATGAAAACTGCCATAATATTGTCTATGAAAACTGACATAATATTGTCTATGAAAACTGACATAATATTATCTATGAAAACTGCCATAATATTATCTATGAAAACTGACATAATAGAAAACTGACATAATATTATCTATGAAAACTGCCATAATATTATCTATGAAAACGGACATAATAGAACACTGACATAATATTATCTATGAAAACTGCCATAATATTGTCTATGAAAACTGCCATAATATTATCTATGAAAACGGACATAATAGAAAACTGCCATAATATTGTCTATGAAAACTGCCATAATATTATCTATGAAAACGGACATAATAGAACACTGACATAATATTATCTATGAAAACTGCCATAATATTGTCTATGAAAACTGCCATAATATTATCTATGAAAACGGACATAATAGAAAACTGCCATAATATTGTCTATGAAAACTGCCATAATATTGTCTATGAAAACTGACATAATATTATCTATGAAAACTGCCATAATATTATCTATGAAAACGGACATAATAGAAAACTGCCATAATATTGTCTATGAAAACTGCCATAATATTGTCTATGAAAACTGCCATAATATTGTCTATGAAAACTGCCATAATATTATCTATGAAAACTGCCATAATATTATCTATGAAAACTGCCATAATATTATCTATGAAAACTGCCATAATATTGTCTATGAAAACTGTCATAATATTATCTATGAAAACTGCCATAATATTATCTATGAAAACTGCCATAATATTGTCTATAAAAACTGACATAATATTGTCTATGATAACTGCCATAATATTATCTATGAAAACGGACATAATAGAAAACTGCCATAATATTATCTATGAAAACTGACATAATATTGTCTATGAAAACTGACATAATATTATCTATGAAAACTGCCATAATATTGTCTATGAAAACTGCCATAATATTGTCTATGAAAACTGCCATAATATTGTCTATGAAACTGCCATAATATTGTCTATGAAAACTGACATAATATTATCTATGAAAACTGCCATAATATTGTCTATGAAAACTGCCATAATATTGTCTATGAAAACTGACATAATATTATCTATGAAAACTGACATAGTATTGTCTATGAAAACTGCCATAATATTGTCTATGAAAACTGACATAATATTGTCTATGAAAACTGCCATAATATTGTCTATGAAAACTGACATAATATTGTCTATGAAAACTGACATAATATTGTCTATGAAAACTGCCATAATATTATCTATGAAAACGGACATAATAGAAAACTGACATAATATTATCTATGAAAACTGCCATAATATTGTCTATGAAAACTGCCATAATATTATCTATGAAAACTGACATAATATTGTCTATGAAAACTGCCATAATATTATCTATGAAAACGGACATAATAGAAAACTGCCATAATATTATCTATGAAAACTGACATAATATTGTCTATGAAAACTGACATAATATTATCTATGAAAACTGCCATAATTGAAAACTGACATAATATTATCTATGAAAACTGCCATAATATTGTCTATGAAAACTGCCATAATATTGTCTATGAAAACTGCCATAATATTGTCTATGAAACTGCCATAATATTGTCTATGAAAACTGACATAATATTATCTATGAAAACTGCCATAATATTGTCTATGAAAACTGACATAATATTATCTATGAAAACTGACATAGTATTGTCTATGAAAACTGCCATAATATTGTCTATGAAAACTGACATAATATTGTCTATGAAAACTGCCATAATATTGTCTATGAAAACTGACATAATATTGTCTATGAAAACTGACATAATATTGTCTATGAAAACTGCCATAATATTATCTATGAAAACGGACATAATAGAAAACTGACATAATATTATCTATGAAAACTGCCATAATATTGTCTATGAAAACTGCCATAATATTATCTATGAAAACTGACATAATATTGTCTATGAAAACTGCCATAATATTATCTATGAAAACGGACATAATAGAAAACTGCCATAATATTATCTATGAAAACTGACATAATATTGTCTATGAAAACTGACATAATATTATCTATGAAAACTGCCATAATTGAAAACTGACATAATATTATCTATGAAAACTGCCATAATATTGTCTATGAAAACTGCCATAATATTGTCTATGAAAACTGCCATAATATTGTCTATGAAACTGCCATAATATTGTCTATGAAAACTGACATAATATTATCTATGAAAACTGCCATAATATTGTCTATGAAAACTGACATAATATTATCTATGAAAACTGCCATAATATTGTCTATGAAAACTGCCATAATATTATCTATGAAATCTGCCATAATATTATCTATGAAAACTGACATAATATTGTCTATGAAAACTGACATAATATTGTCTATGAAAACTGCCATAATATTATCTATGAAAACTGCCATAATATTATCTATGAAAACTGCCATAATATTGTCTATGAAAACTGCCATAATATTATCTATGAAAACGGACATAATAGAAAACTGACATAATATTATATATGAAAACTGCCATAATATTGTCTATGAAAACTGCCATAATATTATCTATGAAAACTGACATAATATTGTCTATGAAAACTGACATAATATTGTCTATAAAAACTGACATAATATTGTCTATGAAAACTGCCATAATATTATCTATGAAAACGGACATAATAGAAAACTGCAATAATATTATCTATGAAAACTGCCATAATATTGTCTATGAAAACTGCCATAATATTGTCTATGAAAACTGACATAATATTGTCTATGAAAACTGCCATAATATTGTCTATGAAAACTGACATAATATTGTCTATGAAAACTGCCATAATATTGTCTATGAAAACTGCCATAATATTGTCTATGAAAACTGCCATAATATTGTCTATGAAAACTGACATAATATTGTCTATGAAAACTGACATAATATTGTCTATGAAAACCGACATAATATTGTCAATGAAAACTGACATAATATTGTCTATGAAAACTGCCATAATATTATCTATGAAAACTGACATAATATTGTCTATGAAAACTGCCATAATATTGTCTATGAAAACTGACATAATATTGTCTATGAAAACTGCCATAATATTATCTATGAAAACTGCCATAATATTGTCTATGAAAACTGCCATAATATTGTCTATGAAAACTGACATAATATTATCTATGAAAACTGACATAATATTATCTATGAAAACTGCCATAATAGAAAACTGACATAATATTATCTATGAAAACTGCCATAATATTATCTATGTAAACGGACATAATAGAAAACTGACATAATATTCTCTATGAAAACTGCCATAATATTGTCTATGAAAACTGACATAATATTGTCTATAAAAACTGCCATAATATTATCTATGAAAACTGCCATAATTGAAAACTGACATAATATTATCTATGAAAACTGCCATAATATTGTCTATGAAAACTGACATAATATTGTCTATGAAAACTGCCATAATATTGTCTATGAAAACTGCCATAATATTGTCTATGAAAACTGCCATAATATTGTCTATGAAAACTGCCATTATATTGTCTATGAAAACTGCCATAATATTGTCTATGAAAACTGACATAATATTGTCTATGAAAACCGACATAATATTGTCTATGAAAACTGACATAATATTGTCTATGAAAACTGCCATAATATTATCTATGAAAACTGACATAATATTGTCTATGAAAACTGCCATAATATTGTCTATGAAAACTGACATAATATTGTCTATGAAAACTGCCATAATATTATCTATGAAAACTGCCATAATATTGTCTATAAAAACTGCCATAATATCGTCTATGAAAACTGCCATAATATTGTCTATGAAAACTGACATAATATTGTCTATGAAAACCGACATAATATTGTCTATGAAAACTGACATAATATTGTCTATGAAAACTGCCATAATATTATCTATCAAAACTGACATAATATTGTCTATGAAAACTGCCATAATATTGTCTATGAAAACTGATATAATATTGTCTATGAAAACTGCCATAATATTGTCTATGAAAACTGACATAATATTGTCTATGAAAACTGCCATAATATTATCTATGAAAACTGCCATAATAGAAAACTGCCATAATATTGTCTATGAAAACTTACATAATATTATCTATGAAAACTGAAATAATATTATCTATGAAAACTGACATAATATTGTCTATGAAAACTGACATAATATTGTCTATGAAAACTGCCATAATATTATCTATGAAAACTGACATAATATGGTCTATGAAAACTGACATAATATTGTCTATGAAAACTGACATAATATTGTCTATGAAAACTGCCATAATATTGTCTATGAAAACTGACATAATATTGTCTATGAAAACTGCCATAATATTATCTATGAAAACTGCCATAATAGAAAACTGCCATAATATTGTCTATGAAAACTGCCATAATATTATCTATGAAAACTGCCATAATATTGTCTATGAAAACTGACATAATATTGTCTATGAAAACTGACATAATATTATCTATGAAAACTGCCATAATATTATCTATGAAAACTGCCATAATAGAAAACTGACATAATATTATCTATGAAAACTGCCATAATATTATCTATGAAAACGGACATAATAGAACACTGACATAATATTATCTATGAAAACTGCCATAATATTGTCTATGAAAACTGCCATAATATTATCTATGAAAACGGACATAATAGAAAACTGCCATAATATTGTCTATGAAAACTGCCATAATATTGTCTATGAAAACTGACATAATATTATCTATGAAAACTGCCATAATATTGTCTATGAAAACTGCCATAATAGAAAACTGACATAATATTATCTATGAAAACTGCCATAATATTATCTATGAAAACGGACATAATAGAAAACTGCCATAATATTGTCTATGAAAACTGCCATAATATTGTCTATGAAAACTGCCATAATATTGTCTATGAAAACTGCCATAATATTATCTATGAAAACTGCCATAATATTATCTATGAAAACTGCCATAATATTATCTATGAAAACTGCCATAATATTGTCTATGAAAACTGACATAATATTGTCTATGAAAACTGTCATAATATTATCTATGAAAACTGCCATAATATTATCTATGAAAACTGCAATAATATTGTCTATAAAAACTGACATAATATTGTCTATGATAACTGCCATAATATTATCTATGAAAACGGACATAATAGAAAACTGCCATAATATTATCTATGAAAACTGACATAATATTGTCTATGAAAACTGACATAATATTATCTATGAAAACTGCCATAATATTGTCTATGAAAACTGCCATAATATTGTCTATGAAAACTGCCATAATATTGTCTATGAAACTGCCATAATATTGTCTATGAAAACTGACATAATATTATCTATGAAAACTGCCATAATATTGTCTATGAAAACTGCCATAATATTGTCTATGAAAACTGACATAATATTATCTATGAAAACTGACATAGTATTGTCTATGAAAACTGCCATAATATTGTCTATGAAAACTGACATAATATTGTCTATGAAAACTGCCATAATATTGTCTATGAAAACTGACATAATATTGTCTATGAAAACTGACATAATATTGTCTATGAAAACTGCCATAATATTATCTATGAAAACGGACATAATAGAAAACTGACATAATATTATCTATGAAAACTGCCATAATATTGTCTATGAAAACTGCCATAATATTATCTATGAAAACTGACATAATATTGTCTATGAAAACTGCCATAATATTATCTATGAAAACGGACATAATAGAAAACTGCCATAATATTATCTATGAAAACTGACATAATATTGTCTATGAAAACTGACATAATATTATCTATGAAAACTGCCATAATTGAAAACTGACATAATAATATCTATGAAAACTGCCATAATATTGTCTATGAAAACTGCCATAATATTGTCTATGAAAACTGCCATAATATTGTCTATGAAACTGCCATAATATTGTCTATGAAAACTGACATAATATTATCTATGAAAACTGCCATAATATTGTCTATGAAAACTGACATAATATTATCTATGAAAACTGCCATAATATTGTCTATGAAAACTGCCATAATATTATCTATGAAAACTGCCATAATATTATCTATGAAAACTGACATAATATTGTCTATGAAAACTGACATAATATTGTCTATGAAAACTGCCATAATATTATCTATGAAAACTGCCATAATATTATCTATGAAAACTGCCATAATATTGTCTATGAAAACTGCCATAATATTATCTATGAAAACGGACATAATAGAAAACTGACATAATATTATATATGAAAACTGCCATAATATTGTCTATGAAAACTGCCATAATATTATCTATGAAAACTGACATAATATTGTCTATGAAAACTGACATAATATTGTCTATAAAAACTGACATAATATTGTCTATGAAAACTGCCATAATATTATCTATGAAAACGGACATAATAGAAAACTGCAATAATATTATCTATGAAAACTGCCATAATATTGTCTATGAAAACTGACATAATATTGTCTATGAAAACTGACATAATATTGTCTATGAAAACTGACATAATATTGTCTATGAAAACTGACATAATATTGTCTATGAAAACTGACATAATATTGTCTATGAAAACTGCCATAATATTATCTATGAAAACTGCCATAATATTGTCTATAAAAACTGCCATAATATCGTCTATGAAAACTGCCATAATATTGTCTATGAAAACTGACATAATATTGTCTACTGCCATAATATTATCTATGAAAACGGACATAATAGAAAACTGACATAATATTATCTATGAAAACTGCCATAATATTGTCTATGAAAACTGACATAATATTGTCTATGAAAACTGACATAATATTATCTATGAAAACGGCCATAATATTGTCTATGAAAACTGACATAATATTGTAAATGAAAACTGACATAATATTATCTATGAAAACTGCCATAATATTATCTATGAAAACTGCCATAATTGAAAACTGACATAATATTATCTATGAAAACTGCCATAATATTGTCTATGAAAACTGACATAATATTGTCTATGAAAACTGCCATAATATTGTCTATGAAAACTGCCATAATATTGTCTATGAAAACTGCCATAATATTGTCTATGAAAACTGCCATAATATTGTCTATGAAAACTGCCATAATATTGTCTATGAAAACTGACATAATATTGTCTATGAAAACCGACATAATATTGTCTATGAAAACTGACATAATATTGTCTATGAAAACTGCCATAATATTATCTATGAAAACTGACATAATATTGTCTATGAAAACTGCCATAATATTGTCTATGAAAACTGACATAATATTGTCTATGAAAACTGCCATAATATTATCTATGAAAACTGCCATAATATTGTCTATAAAAACTGCCATAATATCGTCTATGAAAACTGCCATAATATTGTCTATGAAAACTGACATAATATTGTCTATGAAAACCGACATAATATTGTCTATGAAAACTGACATAATATTGTCTATGAAAACTGCCATAATATTATCTATGAAAACTGCCATAATATTATCTATGAAAACTGCCATAATATTGTCTATGAAAACTGCCATAATATTATCTATGAAAACGGACATAATAGAAAACTGACATAATATTATCTATGAAAACTGCCATAATATTGTCTATGAAAACTGCCATAATATTATCTATGAAAACTGACATAATATTGTCTATGAAAACTGACATAATATTGTCTATGAAAACTGCCATAATATTATCTATGAAAACTGCCATAATATTATCTATGAAAACTGCCATAATATTGTCTATGAAAACTGCCATAATATTGTCTATGAAAACTGACATAATATTGTCTATGAAAACTGCCATAATATTGTCTATAAAAACTGACATAATATTGTCTATGAAAACTGCCATAATATTATCTATGAAAACGGACATAATAGAAAACTCCCATAATATTATCTATGAAAACTGCCATAATATTGTCTATGAAAACTGACATAATATTATCTATGAAAACTGCCATAATATTGTCTATGAAAACTGCCATAATATTGTCTATGAAAACTGCCATAATATTGTCTATGAAACTGCCATAATATTGTCTATGAAAACTGCCATAATATTATCTATGAAAACTGCCATAATATTCTCTATGAAAACTGCCATAATATTGTCTATGAAAACTGACATAATATTATCTATGAAAACTGCCATAATATTGTCTACTGCCATAATATTATCTATGAAAACGGACATAATAGAAAACTGACATAATATTATCTATGAAAACTGCCATAATATTGTCTATGAAAACTGACATAATATTGTCTATGAAAACTGACATAATATTATCTATGAAAACGGCCATAATATTGTCTATGAAAACTGACATAATATTGTAAATGAAAACTGACATAATATTATCTATGAAAACTGCCATAATATTATCTATGAAAACTGCCATAATATTATCTATGAAAACTGACATAGTATTGTCTATGAAAACTGCCATAATATTGTCTATGAAAACTGCCATAATATTGTCTATGAAAACTGCCATAATATTGTCTATGAAAACTGCCATAATATTGTCTATGAAAACTGACATAATATTGTCTATGAAAACGGACATAATATTATCTATGAAAACGGACATAATAGAAAACTAACACAATATTATCTATGAAAACTGCCATAATATTGTCTATGAAAACTGCCATAATATTATCTATGAAAACTGACATAATATTGTCTATGAAAACTGACATAATATTGTCTATGAAAACTGCCATAATATTATCTATGAAAACTGCCATAATATTATCTATGAAAACCGACATAATATTGTCTATGAAAACCGACATAATATTGTCTATGAAAACTGCCATAATATTGTCTATGAAAACTGCCATAATGTTATCTATGAAAAATGACATAATATTGTCTATGAAAACTGACATAATATTGTCTATGAAAACTGACATAATATTGTCTATGAAAACTGCCATAATATTGTCTATGAAAACTGACATAATATTGTCTATGAAAACTGACATAATATTATCTATGAAAACTGCCATAATAGAAAACTGCCATAATATTATCTATGAAAACTGACATAATATTATCTATGAAAACTGACATAATATTGTCTATGAAAACTGCCATAATATTGTCTATGAAAACTGACATAATATTATCTATGAAAACTGCCATAATATTGTCTATGAAAACTGCCATAATATTGTCTATGAAAACTGCCATAATATTGTCTATGAAACTGCCATAATATTGTCTATGAAAACTGACATAATATTATCTATGAAAACTGCCATACTATTGTCTATGAAAACTGCCATAATATTGTCTATGAAAACTGACATAATATTATCTATGAAAACTGACATAGTATTGTCTATGAAAACTGCCATAATATTGTCTATGAAAACTGACATAATATTGTCTATGAAAACTGCCATAATATTGTCTATGAAAACTGACATAATATTGTCTATGAAAACTGACATAATATTGTCTATGAAAACTGCCATAATATTACCTATGAAAACGGACATAATAGAAAACTGACATAATATTATCTATGAAAACTGCCATAATATTGTCTATGAAAACTGCCATAATATTATCTATGAAAACTGACATAATATTGTCTATGAAAACTGCCATAATATTATCTATGAAAACGGACATAATAGAAAACTGCCATAATATTATCTATGAAAACTGACATAATATTGTCTATGAAAACTGACATAATATTATCTATGAAAACTGCCATAATTGAAAACTGACATAATATTATCTATGAAAACTGCCATAATATTGTCTATGAAAACTGCCATAATATTGTCTATGAAAACTGCCATAATATTGTCTATGAAACTGCCATAATATTGTCTATGAAAACTGACATAATATTATCTATGAAAACTGCCATAATATTGTCTATGAAAACTGACATAATATTATCTATGAAAACTGCCATAATATTGTCTATGAAAACTGCCATAATATTATCTATGAAAACTGCCATAATATTATCTATGAAAACTGACATAATATTGTCTATGAAAACTGACATAATATTGT
The DNA here is from genome assembly GCA_037043455.1 of Cyrtodaria siliqua. Classification (NCBI taxonomy): domain Eukaryota; kingdom Metazoa; phylum Mollusca; class Bivalvia; order Adapedonta; family Hiatellidae; genus Cyrtodaria; species Cyrtodaria siliqua. The sequence continues at coordinate 2,938 of JAWPHD010022707.1, read as the reverse complement.
CTATGAAAACTGCCATAATATTATCTATGAAAACTGCCATAATATTATCTATGAAAACTGCCATAATATTGTCTATGAAAACTGCCATAATATTATCTATGAAAACGGACATAATAGAAAACTGACATAATATTATATATGAAAACTGCCATAATATTGTCTATGAAAACTGCCATAATATTATCTATGAAAACTGACATAATATTGACTATGAAAACTGACATAATATTGTCTATAAAAACTGACATAATATTGTCTATGAAAACTGCCATAATATTATATATGAAAACGGACATAATAGAAAACTGCAATAATATTATCTATGAAAACTGCCATAATATTGTCTATGAAAACTGCCATAATATTGTCTATGAAAACTGACATAATATTGTCTAGGAAAACTGCCATAATATTGTCTATGAAAACTGACATAATATTGTCTATGAAAACTGACATAATATTGTCTATGAAAACTGCCATAATATTGTCTATGAAAACTGCCATAATATTGTCTATGGAAACTGACATAATATTGTCTATGAAAACTGACATAATATTGTCTATGAAAACCGACATAATATTGTCAATGAAAACTGACATAATATTGTCTATGAAAACTGCCATAATATTATCTATGAAAACTGACATAATATTGTCTATGAAAACTGCCATAATATTGTCTATGAAAACTGACATAATATTGTCTATGAAAACTGCCATAATATTATCTATGAAAACTGCCATAATATTGTCTATGAAAACTGCCATAATATTGTCTATGAAAACTGACATAATATTATCTATGAAAACTGACATAATATTATCTATGAAAACTGCCATAATAGAAAACTGACATAATATTATCTATGAAAACTGCCATAATATTATCTATGTAAACGGACATAATAGAAAACTGACATAATATTCTCTATGAAAACTGCCATAATATTATCTATGAAAACTGCCATAATATTGTCTATGAAAACTGACATAATATTGTCTATGAAAACTGACATAATATTATCTATGAAAACTGCCATAATATTATCTATGAAAACTGCCATAATAGAAAACTGACATAATATTATCTATGAAAACTGCCATAATATTATCTATGAAAACGGACATAATAGAACACTGACATAATATTATCTATGAAAACTGCCATAATATTGTCTATGAAAACTGCCATAATATTATCTATGAAAACGGACATAATAGAAAACTGCAATAATATTATCTATGAAAACTGCCATAATATTGTCTATGAAAACTGACATAATATTGTCTATGAAAACTGACATAATATTGTCTATGAAAACTGACATAATATTGTCTATGAAAACTGACATAATATTGTCTATGAAAACTGCCATAATATTGTCTATGAAAACTGCCATAATATTGTCTATGAAAACTGCCATAATATTATCTATGAAAACTGACATAATATTGTCTATGAAAACTGCCATAATATTGTCTATGAAAACTGACATAATATTGTCTATGAAAACTGCCATAATATTATCTATGAAAACTGCCATAATATTGTCTATGAAAACTGCCATAATATTGTCTATGAAAACTGACATAATATTATCTATGAAAACTGACATAATATTATCTATGAAAACTGCCATAATAGAAAACTGCCATAATATTATCTATGAAAACTGCCATAATATTATCTATGTAAACGGACATAATAGAAAACTGACATAATATTCTCTATGAAAACTGCCATAATATTGTCTATGAAACTGACATAATATTGTCTATAAAAACTGCCATAATATTATCTATGAAAACTGCCATAATTGAAAACTGACATAATATTATCTATGAAAACTGCCATAATATTGTCTATGAAAACTGACATAATATTGTCTATGAAAACTGCCATAATATTGTCTATGAAAACTGCCATAATATTGTCTATGAAAACTGCCATAATATTGTCTATGAAAACTGCCATAATATTGTCTATGAAAACTGCCATAATATTGTCTATGAAAACTGACATAATATTGTCTATGAAAACCGACATAATATTGTCTATGAAAACTGACATAATATTGTCTATGAAAACTGCCATAATATTATCTATGAAAACTGACATAATATTGTCTATGAAAACTGCCATAATATTGTCTATGAAAACTGACATAATATTGTCTATGAAAACTGCCATAATATTATCTATGAAAACTGCCATAATATTGTCTATAAAAACTGCCATAATATCGTCTATGAAAACTGCCATAATATTGTCTATGAAAACTGACATAATATTGTCTATGAAAACCGACATAATATTGTCTATGAAAACTGACATAATATTGTCTATGAAAACTGCCATAATATTATCTATCAAAACTGACATAATATTGTCTATGAAAACTGCCATAATATTGTCTATGAAAACTGATATAATATTGTCTATGAAAACTGCCATAATATTGTCTATGAAAACTGACATAATATTGTCTATGAAAACTGCCATAATATTATCTATGAAAACTGCCATAATAGAAAACTGCCATAATATTGTCTATGAAAACTTACATAATATTATCTATGAAAACTGAAATAATATTATCTATGAAAACTGACATAATATTGTCTATGAAAACTGACATAATATTGTCTATGAAAACTGCCATAATATTATCTATGAAAACTGACATAATATGGTCTATGAAAACTGACATAATATTGTCTATGAAAACTGACATAATATTGTCTATGAAAACTGCCATAATATTGTCTATGAAAACTGACATAATATTGTCTATGAAAACTGCCATAATATTATCTATGAAAACTGCCATAATAGAAAACTGCCATAATATTGTCTATGAAAACTGCCATAATATTATCTATGAAAACTGCCATAATATTGTCTATGAAAACTGACATAATATTGTCTATGAAAACT
>JAWPHD010022706.1:0-24285 GCA_037043455.1 Cyrtodaria siliqua | reverse complement strand
AAATTGCAAACTTTAGCATGTGTCGTGTTCATTCATGAAAAATAATTACGTAGTAATTGAGATGGCTAATTTTCGGATATTATTGATCGTAAATGTGCAGTAGTAAATGTTCGATGGTTTTGCTTTAATAGATGTTTATTCACTAAAATTATGAACATGTTCAACTGGTGATCGTCGGAAAATCAACACGTCATGGCGAAATCGTGAACAGGGCGTTGGAGCGGAACTATGCCACAATTAAATCGTTAACTTATCAGGGGGTATATTTATTATTTATTTACCAATAACCTGGTCATTGTTTATAATCTACGAACAACCGTCGGTAAGTATGTTGACTAGCCAGTCACTGAATAATCAAGGTGAAGGTCATCTGTAACAGTCTCGCGTCTTTGTTCAGCCAACATCTCGTTGGTTGATGTATAATGGTGCCTCTCGTGGTGCCTCTGTCACCACTTGTGGCATGTGGCAGTATGTCGCGGTCACAGCAGTGTGTAGTAATTATTTTACGAGAACATTTGAAGGAAAGCAACTAAATTTTAAATATCTGGCTTTGTAAACATCTGGTCCCAGTGTTCATTGAGTAAAGTTTTCATTCACTTCAAAACTTGGTCGGAGCTATGACCATTTTTCAAATTGTTATAAATATCGTGACTGCACATTTGTTATGCACATTATGTTTCTTGTTATATTATGCTGAAGCCATGGCCTTGTTATTCCAATAAATATAAACTAAGTTCAGTATTGAGTCTCTTTCATAGCCCATCTTCAATAACAAAAAAATAGGTGTGTGTTTTCCCATGTTAAGTTTTGCAAATAAACAGCCTGCGTTAGTCTTTATGAAAAACACGACCAGTTGTGTCGTTAACTTGCCTCATTACACAGCTGACTACGCTCATTCATTTTAATGTGCATGTAAATGCGATATGAAGAACATCACCCGCATCCGCTCATGCATAGTTATATTTGGTTTGGTATTGGTGAATAAATGTATAGCCTATGGGAATGCAGACACATTTTCACATTCTTGAATAGCTTCTGGCTATCCTGATCAGTTTGTTTTGACAAAAACGTTTCACTATGAAAACATTGCGATGCGAATGATATGGTTTAAACATGGTAATGTGAATGCTATCGTTAATTTGCATAAAAATGGTGTCATCTTAAGATAACGTTGGCTGTTTAACATGTATATGTGCTGTATATGTTTAACATGTATATGTGCTGTATATGTTTGACATGTATATGCTGTATATGTTTAACATGCATATGTTGTATATGTTTAACATGTATATGTTGTGTATGTTTAACATGTACTGCTGTATATGTTTAACATGTATATGCTGTATATGTGTAACATGTATCTGTGCTGTATATGTTTAACATGTATATGTTGTATATGTTTAACATGTATATGTTGTTTATGTTTAACATGTATATGTTGTATATGTTTAACATGTATGTGCTGTATATGTTTAACATGTATGTGTTGTGTATGTTTAACATGTATATGTTGTATATGTTTAACATATATGTGCTGTATATGTTTAACATATATGTGCTGTATATGTTTAACATGTATGTGCTGTATATGTTTAACATGTAGATGTTGTATATGTTTAACATGTATGTGCTGTATATGTTTAACATGTATATGTTGTATATGTTTAACATGTATATGTTGTGTATGTTTAACATGTATATGTTGTGTATGTTTAACATGTATGTGCTGTATATGTTTAACATATATGTGCTGTATATGTTTAACATGTATATGTTGTATATGTTTAACATGTATATGTTGTGTATGTTTAACATGTATTGCTGTATATGTTTAACATGTATATGTTGTATATGTTTAACATGTATATGTTCTGTATGTTTAACATGTTTAACATGTATATGCTGTATATGTTTAACATGTATATGCCGAAGGTATGATAGCATTGACACAATAATAATATTTTGGACACACACCATAGCGTATTCAAGCTTTATGTAACGTTATACTCTCTTCATTGAGAAGCTCTCATATTTCACTTTCTACTGCGCTCTTTGCATACTAATAGCCTTTCGGATTTGTAATTGATGTCAGTTTTCATTTGCAAAATAAAATAAACACGTCACTTTTTTGTATTAGCTGATATTGGTTTTCGATTAGGCCAAATAAAAAAATAAGTGTGGTTCAGGTAATCCGACCGACCCTAAAACTTTTTATGCAAAAATTCAAAAATTCAAAAAACAAAAAAACAATTGTTGATAATGCAAAAAAATCGAACTCGAGGTATAGTAATTAACATATTAAATTCATTATCAGAATTGAATTCATTATTGAGAAATAAAAGCCTACCTACCTACCCTATTTTTTTTGCCAGTGTTACCTGAACCACACCTATTTTTTTGTTTGGCCTAATACGAATTGGCGAAAAGTGCGAACGATTATAATATCGTAACTTTAGAATTTCATTTATACTTTCGGATTCGTGACGTGTCATTTAAATTTTTGCCATATTTTAGCACTTGTGTTACGTTATTTTAACTACATGATCATATTACTACAAAAAAAAATCGACCGTCATTTATAACCTTGAAAATGACGTAAAATCCCGTGCTAAAAAAACAACAACAACATGCGGCTGAATGAGTTCAATGACACTGTGTTAACGACATATTGCCCTATTAAAACTACCAGCGTGATTAAGATCTGATTTTAATGAGAAACAAGACCTCTTCGATGTCTTTTTAAACATTTTACTCTGAGCAGTTGAATATAATCTATAGTATGGCTTACGTAGTCGTGATCAGCAGGTGTTGGTTCTTCTGAATGTGAACTTAACAAAGTACATGCTACTCGCCATATATATTTGACCCCTTTCATTATGCAAAAAAACAAATATGTAACTAGATAATAAAAATTATTAAAAATAATAAATAATAATAAAAATAAAACTAGAAATGAGTCCACGGGACACGGATGCTTCCACTGAAAACAATCAACGAAAAACGTAAAATTAGACACACACGATCTTTTAACGTAAAAACTCCGGTAATACACGGTGATTTTGACGCCAACTCGATATGCACATCTTGACATCATAGGTATTATAAAGCATCCTGTATAGTTTCGAAACAATCGGTTGAAAACTGTGAAAGGAGATAGATACACAAACTTTCGGGACGGACGCACTTTCTGGACGGACGGAAGGCCGTACACCCCGACCTAAGGTACCTTAAGTAGTTTTTCCTTTGTTTAAGATCAATGGAATGACCACTTCATGAACAATAGGCTTAATAAGTGGTTACGGAATGAATTGTTTGTAATGCACAATACAACGGTCTTAAACTCACAGCAGGTGATTGTTCCAAGGTGTTACCCCTATTAGCAACCTTTGTATGTTTGTAATGCACAATACAACCGGTCTTAAACCCACAGAAGGTGAGCGTTCCAAGGTGGTACTCCTATTGGCAACCCTTGTATGTTTGTAATGCACAATACAACCGGTCTTAAACCCACAGCAGGTGAGCGTTCCAAGGTGGTACTCCTATTGGCAACCCTTGTATGTTTGTAATGCACAATACAACCGGTCTTAAACCCACAGCAGGTGACCGTTCAAGGGTGGTACTCCTATAGGCAACCCTTTTATGTTTGTAATGCACAATACAACCGGTCTTAAACCCACAGCAGGTGACCGTTCGAAGGTGGTACTCCTAATGGCAACCCATGTATGTTTGCAATGCTCAATACAACCGGTCTTAACTCACAGCAGGTAACCGTTCGAAGGTGGTACTCCTCTTGGCAAAGCTTTTATGTTTGTAATGCACAATACAACCGGTCTTAAACCCACAGCAGGTGACCGTTCGAAGGTTGTACTCCTATTGGCAACCCTTGTATGTTTGCAAGGCACAATACAACGGTCTTAAACCCACAGCAGGTGACAGTTCCAAGGCGGTACCCCTATTTGCAACCCTTGTATGTTTGCAATGCACAATACAACGGTCTTAAACCCACAGCAAGTGACCGTTCAAAGGTGGAACACCTATTGGCAACCCTTTTATGTTTATAATGCACTTACAACGGGCTTAAAACTGCATTAGTTGACCGTTCCAAGCCTTTTACGTTTGTATTGCACCATACACTGGGCTTAAAACCACCGCAGGTGACCGTTCCAAGGTGGTACTCCTATTGGCAACCATTTTATGTTTGTAATACACAATACAACCGGTCTTAAACCCACAGCAAGTGACCATTCCAAGGCGGTACACGTATTGGCAACCCTTTTATGTTTGTAATGCACCATACGCCGGGCTTAAGCCTATAGCAGGTGACCTTTCCTATTGGCAACGTTTTTATGTTTGTTATGCACAACGGGCTTAATCTCACGGAAGTTGACCTTTCTAAGGTGGTACTCATATTGGCAACCATTTTATGTTTGTGATGCACCATACAACGAGTTTAAACCCACATCAGGTGACCGTTCCAAGGTGGTACTCTATTTGCAACCCTTTTATGTTTGTAATACACAATACAACCGGTCTTAAACCCACAACAGGTGACCGTTCCAAGGTGGTACACCTAATGGCAACCCTTTTATGTTTGTAATGCACCATACGCCGGGCTTAAGCCTACAGCAGGTGACCGTTCCTATTGGCAACGTTTTTATGTTTGTTATGCACAACGGGCTTAATCTCACGGAAGTTGACCGTTCTAAGGTGGTACTCATATTGGCAACCATTTTATGTTTGTAATGCACAATACATGCGGTCTTAAACCCAAAACAGGTGACTGTTCGAAGGTGGTACTCCTATTTGCAACCCTTGTATGTTTGCAATGCACAATACAACGGTCTTAAACCCACCGCAGGTGACCGTTCCAAGGTGGTACTCCAATTAGCAACCCTTTTATGTTTGTAATACACAATACAACTGGTCTTAAACCCACAGCAGGTGACCGTTCCAAGGTGGTACACCTATTGGCAACCCTTTTATGTTTGTAATGCACCATACGCCGGGCTTAAGCCTACAGCAGGTGACCGTTCCTATTGGCAAGGTTTTTATGTTTGTTATGCACAACGGGCTTAATCTCACGGAAGTTGACCGTTCTAAGGTGGTACTCATATTTGCAACCATTTTATGTTTGTGATGCACCATACAACGGGCTTAAGCCCACATCAGGTGACCGTTCCTAGGTGGTTCCCCTATTGGCAACCCTTTTATGTTTGTAATGCACCATACACCGGGCTTAGACCCACAGCAGGTGACCGTTCCAAGGAAGTACCCCTATTGTCAACCCTTTTATGTATGTAATGCGCCATGCATCGGGCTTAAACCCACATCAGGTGACCGTTCCAAGGTGGTACTCCTATTGGCAACGCTTTTATGTTTGTAATGCAACACTCAACGGGCTAAATCTCACGGCTGTTGACCGTTCTAAGGTGGTACCCCTATTGGCAACCCTTTTATGGTTGTAATTCATTCCTTGATCCCCCACCCTATTCCCATCCCCACCCCCACCCCAGAAAAAATACGAAAATTTGTTGAAAATACCTTTTAAAAGCTTTAGTTTTACTATATGCAAACTGTTTAAATTAAGAAATTATTAAGGTTTTATTTCACCCATCCAGCCCCGTTTTCGCTTCTTGGAGAAGGGGTTGGATGGGGTATGAAAGTTAATAATCGGACCAGGTAGTGTTTGGGCCCTTCTCCTAGCAAAAACAGACAACTTGTTTTCCCTCTTGGACTGAAAAAAAACAACGTTTTTGCTTAACATTATTTTCCCCTCTAACTTCCTGAACATTATTGTGTTTGGGATACATTTATAGAAGCCAGTTTATCTAAAACTGTACCTCTTTTGCATATTTTGCACACCCAAATCTTCAATTTCTGTCTAATACACTCTTCCTCCTATATTTCAAAATCTCATTATTTATTCCACTTTAATTCGAAAATCGCGCCTTTCCTCCACCTCCCCCACCCCCTTTATTGAAGGCCTGGCGTCTTCCCCTATTTCCGAAAAAAACATGGAAGCTCGTACTTATCCACTGTCCAAATGTACTACCCTCCATGTTTCTTGTATATGTAAACTCCTTGTGTTATTGCAGGGTATATGAAACACGTTTGAAGAGACACTGACTTCCTCGTACTTATGTACTCCGTGTTTCTTGTATATGTTTATCTAAAAATGTACCTCTTTTGCAAATCTTCAATTTCTGTCTAATACTCTCTTCCCCCTATATTTCAAAATCGCATTATTTATTCCACTTGTGTTGTTGCAGGGTATATGAAACACGTTTGAAGAGACACTGACTTCCTCGTACTTATCCACTGTCCAAATGTACTACCTTCCATGTTTCCCTGGTGTTATTACAGGGTACATGAAACACCTTCGAAGAGACACTGACTTCCTCGTACTGTTCCACTGTCCAAATGTACTACCCTCCGCGTTTTCCTATATATGTAAAGCCCTTGTGTTATTGCAGGGTATATGAAAACGTTCGAAGAGACACTGACTTCCTCGTACTTATCCACTGTCCAAATGTTCTACCCTCCATGTTTCCCTGGTGTTATTACAGGGTACATGAAACACACTTCCTTTTACTTACATGTATCCATTGTCCAAAAGTTCTACCCTCCATGCTTTCCTATATATGTAAACTCCTTGTGTTAATGCCGGGCATATTAAACACGTTCGAAGAGACACTGACTTCCTCGTACTTATCCACTGTCCAAATATACTACCTTCCATGTTTCCCTGGTGTTATTACAGGGTACATGAAACACATTCGAAGAGACACTGACTTCCTCGTACTGATCCACTGTCGAAATGTACTACCCTCCGCGTTTTCCTATATATGTAAAGCCCTTGTGTTATTGCAGAGTATATGAAAACGTTCGAAGAGACACTGACTTCCTCGTACTTATCCACTGTCCAAATGTACTACCCTCCATGCTCCATGTTTCCCTGGTGTTATTACAGGATACATGAAACACCTTCGAAGAGACAGTGACCTCCTTTTACTTACATGTATCCACTGTCCAAATGTACTACCCTCCATGCTTCTTGTATATGTAAACTCATTGTGTTATTGCAGGGAACATGAAAACGTTCGAAGAGACACTGACTTCCTCGTACTGATCCACGGTCCAAATGTACTACCCTCCATGTTTCCTATATATGTAAAGCCCTTGTGTTATTGCAGGGTATATAAAAACGTTCGAAGAGACACTGACTTCCTCGTACTGATCCACTCTTCAAATGTACTACCCTCCATGCTTTCCTATATATGTAAACTCCTTGTGTTGTTGCAGGGTACATGAAACACGTTCGAAGAGTCAGTGACTTCCTTTTACTTACATGTATCCATTGTCCAAATGTACTACCCTCCATGCTTTCCTATATATGTAAACTCCTTGTGTTATTGCAGGGCATATGAAAAACATTCGAAGAGACACTGACTTCCTCGTACTTATCCACTTTCCAAATGTACTACCCTCAATTGTTTCCTTATTGCCGGGCATATGAAACACGTTCGAAGAGATACTGACTTCCTCGTACTTATCCACTGTCCAAATGTACTACCCTCCATGTTTTCCTGTCAATGTAAACTCCTTGTGTTGTTGCAGGGTATATGAAAAACGTTCGAAGAGACACTGACTACGTTGTACTTATCCACTGTCCAGAATGTTATGACCACACCATGGCAAGTAAGTACTTCATTTTGGTAAAATCTGCACATACGAGTATATTTGTATATTGTATTGTTGCAGGGTATCTGACCAACGTTCGTAAGGACAATGACTATGTAATACTCATCCACTGTCCAGAAATATATGACATCTCCATGGCAAGTAAGTCCTGCGTTAGCTTAACGTATATATATATATATATATATATATCCACCTAGTTGTTACTACATAAACACCTAGACAATACGCATTCGTATGAACTACTTTATCATAACCAATGTGTAACACGTGCAGACTAACAACCCTATTATATATTACAAGTGCAGGCGAAAAACTTTATTATATATAACAAGTGCAAGTGCACAACTTCATCATTTCTTTCATATAACAAATTCACACAACTTCATATTCAACCTTTAGCACGTGCAGCCGTGTTTGTTAAATCGCATATTCCGATATTTATACTATTATAGTACAAACTTTAATTTTTAAATGTATGAATAGAGGGACACATTTATTCCGATAGGTTTTACACATTTACACTGCAAACTTCAAAACCTTACCGTTCAGTTATATTTTTATAATTCTGCGTCATGCTTTCTATACACAATATGTATATTGTTCATTAAACTATATGTGTCATTAAAGCAGAATACCGCTTGGGCGTGCACGTGAGAGGTGTTGCAACTTGTATTACTTCTCATAAACAGACTCAATAAAACCGAGTCTGATGTTTGTTTGCTCTTGTTTGTTGCTTCCACGAGATCCCCTTTTCAGTATTTATTGACATTCACACTAGCGTTTGTTAAGTGCTTTGTGGCGGCCGACTACAAATCAGTAGTGTTATTACTTACTGGTCCTTCGGAATCATAAATCCAAGTTTTGTTGCATTGAATTAGAATACCGTTTGGGGCGTAGGAGGTGCTGCAACTTGTATTCTCATGAACAGACTCAATAAAACCGAGTCTGCTACTTTGTTCTCTCAAGGGATCCCCTTTTCAGTATTTATTGCCATTCACACTAGCGTTTGTTGAGTGCCTTGTGGCGGCTGTAAAACGTCGCCCAGACTACACATCAGTAGTGTTTCTACCTACTAGTCCTTTGGGATCATCAAGCCCAATCTTTGTGGCATTCAAGTAGAATACCGCTTGGGGCGTGAGAGATGTTCCACCTTATATTACTTTTCATGAACAGACTCAATAAAACCGAGTCTGCTACCACTTACTCTATTTGTTGCTTCCAAGGGATCCCTTTTTCAGTATTTGATTCATTCACACTAGCGTTTGTTAAGTGCTGTTTGACGGCCGTAAAATGTTGCCCCGACTACAAATCAGTAATGTTATAACTTGCTGATCCTTTGATCATCAAGACCAATCTGTGAGTTATTAAAGTAGAATACCGCTTGGGACGTGAGATGTGTTACAACTTAAATTACCTCTCATGAACAGAGCCACTAAAACCAAGTCTACTATATTTTTCTCTTGTGTGTTGCTTCCAAGGGGTACTCCTTTAATGTTGCGTAAGTGGAACAATTATCTGTACTTACAAATGTATTATTTCGAATTTAAAAAGAACAACATATAAAATAGTTATTTCATAGAGTGCCCCATTTTAAAACTAACATTATATTGACGCAGATGGTATGTCTTCCATTGTTTAAGGGTATGATGTTTAATTATTAATATTGCGTGCGCTTTTCAAATTTGATAAACCTCTCTGTTTGCATTTTTTTTCTTTCCCATGCGTGGTATCAGCTATGCAACTAAAGCTGATTCCTGATCGTCTTTCGGTGATTATATTAGATGTGATGACAACGGCAATATTCCCATAAAGATATGTCACTAGATCAAATGCGTCACTATTGGTTGAGCAACCGAACCGGATCTTTCTAAATAGAAAGCAGTATTAACGCGAATGTCCAAATGCAAATATGGGATTTGCCAAATACAAATATGGGATTTACCAAATGCAAATATGGGATTTGCCAAATGCAAACACGAGCTTGTCATTGTCTTTTGTGCTAAGTTGTAATTTCTGATGCTTAACGGTCGTTAGGGGATTTTTTTTGACGTGTTGCTTCTATAATAAGTTTTAAAGAAATAAAATGTTCGCCGATTCAGTTTATAATAGTCGTTTGGGGATTCGTTTTGACGGTATGCCATATAATAAATGTTTTAAACAAATTGAAAATATGCGTTTATAGAACTCGGTTTTCGCCGTGTCAACTATTTGTATAATATAAGAAGTTAGTCTTAATTAAATACGCAAAACCGTTCAAGACATGTGGTTGTTCCTCTTGTTATAATGGAATTTGATATGTTACGATTGCGTTAGTGATCAAGAAGACGGCTGCATCTCAGCAATTGATTAATGTATGTGGTTGTTTCACAGAGTTTTACGTCGATAGGTTACTTGCCATCATACTGACATACATATGTCATCGGCAATCAAGAATAATCATGATGGTTAGACATCAAACATTCAATTACTTGAGAGACTATGGTAGAAGATAATGCAACACACACTTATATTCATTCCTTGTAATGTTGAATAATGCTTAGATTTGCATTTCAATATAAAATATAAGCAATTGTAATACTTTGATATGAATTTCGAAGGAGGTGTTACATGTACTTGCATATACCGTGGATCCGTTCCTTAGCATAGAGAGTTACAAAACGGACAGACAAGACGGATTTTCATATTCACTCTGCATGGTCAGGTCGTATCACGATCTACATCAGTATTTTTTGCAATATTGTCAAGTATATGTACATACATTTTCCAATAACAACCTATTATAACAACTTAATATAAGCCATTTAATTAAAGGTGTTTACCACTTTTATCCCAACCCGATATAGAAGGCTAACGCATGTGTTATTAATTTAAATGCCATTCGTACCCCAGTCTAACGAATCATAGCACATGTTTTATATACAAAACTCACTTGCAGCCTAAAGAATAACAACACATGTCTTATTTATACAGTCATATAACAATTGTATATACAACAGACACGTGTATCCCTTAATAGCAAATACCACTTGTAGCCCAGTCTAAATGTATCCCAGTTTGAATTACAAATACCACTTATATCCCAGTCTAAATGTATCCCAGGCTAAATAACAAATACCTCTTGCATCTCAGACTAAATAGCAAATATCACTTGTATCCCAGTCTAAATGTATCCCAGTCTGAATTACAAATACCACTTGTATCCCAGTCTAAATGTATCCCAGTCTAAATGTATCTTGTATCCAGTCTAAATGTTTCCCAGTCTAAATGTATCTTGTATCTCAGACTAAATAGCAAATATCACTTGTATCCCAGTCTAAATGTTTCCCAGTCTAAAAACCTAATACCACTTGTATCTCAGTCTAAACAATCATAATACATGTCTTACTGCATAGGAGTTTCATCGATGTCATATCCCTTCGGAACGGAACATTGTACTGAACCGATTAATTATTGATATCAAATGTCTTGCATTTGGAAGATAACGAACGATATTAGGGTGAAACTGAACTAACTGACCTGCTTAATAAAGTATTCATTCAGAAATTGATTGTGTAAATGGTGAAACCAGTTTCGTTTTATTTCAAAATCCATACATCATCAACTTCAGCATACAAACCAGGCAGAAAAATAAATAGCTTAATGATAAAACACGTTAGTATCATACATGGAGAAAACAGGACGTAAACAGTAATCACATCATAAGAGCAAATGTATTCTTTTGATTTTAAAGAAACTAACCCGCCAAATAACGGCAAAATTACAATACAAAACCGTTAATCAATACCCTATGCAAAAATTCAGGTCATATAATAATGCATGTGCTGATTAAAATTATAGTTTTTTCACGGGTTCTTAAAATATCCGCGATTGAATACGTGTTAAATGAATTATGAGTATTGGAGGCTCCAGTTTTGGGGTTTGGCCTGGCTGGTTAAAGCCGTTTATATTGTGTCAACAGAGTTTGAATACTCACAATATGTAAGTTATATATATATATATATATATATATATATAACGGTCATGCAACTTTTGTAAAATGTTCCTCTTGTTGGCGGGATAGCCACTTTAAGAAAGATCGAAGTTGACGGAACTATTTGTTCAGTGATATACTACAAGCATACATTTCGAGGTTCAATGCAACACTGGTGTATTTTCTTCTTTATTTATATGCAGTTACGGCAGTGTTGCGTTGAACCATCGAATTCCATTTATAAAGGCTTATGCGAATAATTCCTCTCTATATTATGATAGGAGTGTACTTATTGCTAACAAAATAGTCCTTAAAACAGAAATCTGATGTTTGAACTTGCTTTTATTGACTTCAGGAACGTCACTCTTTTGAGCTCTTAACATATCTTTTAAAACACATTTTAGAGCAGCTGGGACGTAATAAGTTAATATAAAGTCTCAGTTTTATTTGCTCTCAATGTTTGTCCAGTGATGTTCAGGTGTTGCTTATACATGTTGAAGTGTGCCGTGTTATGAAGTCGTATCACTACCTTGTGTGATTTTTTTGCATGTATCCTCGATCTGAGTTTGCTTATCACATGGAGTAACGAAACACATTTTAATTGTAATGCTCTTGAATGTTTCATGTTGTATAATTATATATTCATGTTTCATTTGTCTATTTAACAGATAGACTATAACACACTCGAATGCTTAGTATTGTAGAACCATATTGTCATGCTTAGACACACACTTTATTTATTTTCTTTCCATATTAAATGAAGACATTGTCCCTCGAATTGACACCAACTGAATGGTACCTGCTGTAAACCCGTCTTGACATGTTTCATTTATATTAGTTCACTCTCAATAAATAATGTAAGGACATTGTTCTATTTGATATATTAAGGTGCGATGTTTACCCGTGTATATCAAAGTGTGACGTATATATTAATGTGTGACGTATGCATAATGGTATGACGTTATTAGTATTGTGTGACGTATGTATATTATTGCCGTATGAATAGATGTAGTGATTAGTTCGTCCATTATGTTATAATACATAATTTATCTGTTTGAACGTCACTCCATGTATACTTTCTTCTTCCGTCGTCCGTCCGTCCGTCGATAGCCACTTCTTCAAAACACTTTTCCTCAGAAACCTCTCTATCAGTTTAACCAAAATTCACAAGGATGGTTCTTAGTCAGTTGTTTTCAAATTTGTAAAAAACAATAGGTTAAGTTGGCATTCAAATTGGCCGCCATTACCATCAAAGGTTGAAACCTTAAAAATCTTCTTCTAGAGAACCACTGAAAGGTTTTGACAGTTTTTGTTTATAAATGATCGGCAACTCCTAGACTGTCAAGATTCTTCAAAAAAAGGTCTCCAGGTTAGAAATGGCCACGTCCCGGGGGTCCAAAGTTTGTATATAGACGTTTACGTAGACATATCAGGAACATTTCAAAAACTACAAGGCATATAACTCTCATGTATTGCATATAGCATAAGCTTGTCGTCCTCTACCAATTTTGTTCAAATGGTATCCCTGGGGTCAAATCTCGCCCCACTTGGAATACTTGAACAAATATTCTTCTCTGAAACTACAAGAGCTGGAGGTCTAATATTTTGCATGTAGCATACGCGTATGGTCCTCTACCTAGTTTGTTCTAAAATAGGCAACAACTTAGGACAATCGTCTTTTCTGAAACCACAAGGCATAGAACTGTAATATGGTTGCATGTAACATACGCGTATGGTCCTCTATCAAGTTTGGTCGAATGATGACCATATGGGGTCAGGTCTGGCACAGTTATAAAGGAAAATCTTTAAATAATTCTCTTCTCTGAAACTACATGAGGTAGAGGTCTAATCGTTTGCATATAGCATGCGCTTATTGTTTCCTTCCAAGTTGTTTAAATGGTTTCCCCGGGTTTAAAGTTGGCCCCACATGCTTTACATAGACATTATATAGCGAAAAGTCAATCTTCTTTTCTGAAACTACAAGGTATCGAGCTCTCGTCTGATGCATATATTATACGCTTATGGTTCTCTGCCAAGTGTGTCAGAGAGTTGACATTAATTTACAATGTCGCATGTATTATGTCGCCTGTTTCTCCTACCATTGTTTATGTTATTGTATTGGATTGAACCAAATAACGTCAACTTATCAAATCAGGACTGTAGTAAAGTCATGCTACACGTTGTGTTTACTGCATGAAACATGTTTTTTGTATACAACACTTACACTCAAGTGATCACCTTGAGGCGTGAGTGTTGTTGAACCTTGCATTACCTCTCATGAATAGACTCAATAAAACCGAGTCTGCTACTTTTTTCTCTTGTTCGTGTTTGTTGCTTGCAAGGGATTCCATTTTCAGTATTTATTAACATACACACTAGCGTTTGTTTAGTGCTGTGTGGAGCTGTAAAACGTCGCCCGACTACAAATCAGTAGTGTTATATTACTTGCTGGTCCTTTGGGATAATCAAGCCAAATTTGTGTGGCGTTGAGTAGAACACCGCTTAAGCCTGTGCTAGGGGCGTGAGAGGAGTTGCACATGACAATATCTCTTATGAACAGACTCAATACATGTAATACCGAATCTGCTACTTTTCTCTTTTGTTGTTGGCTTTAGTTTGTTTGCTTCCAAGAGATCCCCCTTTCAGAATTTATTGGGACCTCTGTGCACTTTGATTTTAAATGATAAAACTGCATCGTATTCCATCCATCGCTGGAATCTAAACTCTAAAACTAGTGTATATAATTAAACTATACTGAACCAAACAGCTAACGCACCAGCAGACAATACCTTTAATGTATGAACTTACTACCGTTGGAGACATGTGATTTGAATGATTTTTAGCTCTAGGCCAGAAGAGCTGATGGGATGCCGAGTTGTCCGCCGTCCGTCCGTCTTTAACCTTTGTCTCGTTAAGAAGATAGGGCCTTCCTTTTCATTCGATCTTTACCAACTTTAACAGATTGTTAATATCAATGAAAGCTCGGATAAGTTCGAAAATCAGCTAGATCGGACCAGTAACAGCGGAGTTACGGCCCTTGATTTAGTTAAAAATGCTATGTTTTGCTTCGATAAGACAATAGGGCCTCATTTTTTATTCGATCTGTACCAATCTTTACCAGATCGTTAATATGAATGAAAGCTCGGACAATTTCGAAAACCAGCCAGATCGGACCAGTAACAACGGAGTTATGGCCCTTGATATCGTTAAAAATGCTATATTTTGCCTCGTTAATACGATAGGGCCTTAATTTTTCATCTGATCTTTACCAAACTTTAAACAGATTTTTTTAATTTCTTTTAAATATTTATAAAAAAAAAAATGTATTTTTTTTTTTTACTTTTTTTTTTTTTAAATATACCTGGTTTTTTTAATGTTTTTTTTTTTGTTTAAATTTGTTTTGTTTTTTAATTTTTTTAATTACTTTTTTTAAATTTGTTTTTTTCGTAACACCGTGTTGGATTTGACGAAACTTAGCAGGAAGCATTGCTATGATTTCTAGTTGTGCCTATTGCGTTTTTTTCCGGTTCGTTGATTTTTAATGGAGTTACGGCCCATTGACATTTTTACTTGAACATTTCTTGTCGGCGCTACTCCTAAACGCTTTGTTGATTTCAACGAAACTTGGCAGGAAACATCGGTAAGATGTCTAGTTTGCATATCGCGCTTTTGTTCCAGTTCGCTGATTTTTGACGGCGTTAGGGTCACTTTAAATTTCTTGTTAACGCTACTCCTCCTAAACGGCTTGTTGGATTTCGACGAAATTTGACAGGAAGTTTCAGTATGATGTCTAGTTGTGCAAAGCGCGGTATATCAATGAAATCTTGGACAAGTTCGAAAACCAGCTTGATCTTGTTAGTAACGACAGAGTTATGGCCCTTGATTTGTTGAAAAATGATGTATTGTAGTTTCCTTTGTTAAATCTGTACTGACAAATTAAAAAAAATACCCATGCCAGACTAGACGCAGCAGACTTATTGCCCATGATTGCCCATGATTACCAGGTGAGCGATCTAAGGCCTTCCTAATCCTGTTGTTTTTGCAATGTTTTAAAAGAAGTACTGATGGTCCACATGCCCTCTTGGGCCTCTTGTTTTAATTTTACAGTCGTTATTGACAAGATATTTGTCTCGTTCAGAATGAAATTTGTTTTGATTTATTGATTGTTATTACTGAGATATTAAAGGTCTTCTTGTGCAGAATTCTGATTTATAAAACGTATTTCATTGAAGCAATCTTTGACTAGATAACAATACGTTATTCCAGACACTTCATATTCTCTTTAGTCTCAATATTATAATGTTCACGTATCAGACGTTAATACTTTCGCAGTCATCCAAGCCGTCCATCGTATTTTGATATTGACTCTGAAGACTATTCTTTTCTTTAGCCTCCCCGGTGTACCGGGGTTTCTTGTCTGTAACATGTCATATTATAAAACTCTTAATATGTACGTTTGCTATGTTACATTTCATATTTAGACTATACTATGTTTTTGTAATATGTACCTATACATCTACTGCTTTACATAATTATGAAACAGTTACATAGTTCTGTAATCTGTAATTTCTAGGTCCAGCCGTTGTCAATGAGCTTCTGCGTGAACTTTCCGACAGGGTCAAAGCTCTAGAAAATAAATACAAGACGAAAATGCAGGAACTCCATGTAAGTATTAGTGTCGATCTAGCAGTAGTTTAAAACAGTGGGTTCGCCCACAACGTTAATATCCGCAGAAGGAGAAAGAAAACTAAACAGTCAAGTTTGGAGCAAATAAATATGAACAAAATAAAAGTAGGATATTACTGTACATACGCAGTATAAAGGACTGAAACTAGGCTTGTAGTTATTTTTAGTATGACGCGATTATTTCAGTATGTTTAGACAGTAACTAAAGAAATTTTAAATCGGGGTAAAACATTTATTTTTTAAAATCGTTGAGGAATGAGTATTGTACAATAGTGCACAACATAAATCTTAAAGGAAACTGAACTTTTAATTTTCCCCCAAAGAACTGAAGTAAATCTAATTAGTTTGTTATCATACTTTCGTGGTGCAATCAGTAAGACAACATGTAAAACATATTTAGGATGAAACGTCCGCGACACAAATATATTGTATTGAAAAACTACATTTAAAAAGTTACAAATCAGCAGCACTAGGTCTTCTTGTTATTTATTACTACATTATCCTGTCCTGTTGAAATGCAGCTCTTAACGTATGTAAACAAACTCTAATAAGAGCCCCGAAGACAGCTTATATACTGGAGGACTTTAAAAACCTTCATTGAAAATAAACATAGATTATACTGTAGTTAATATCTTATTTCAAAATCAGTTGTGAGTATAAATCAGTTCATTTCATATTCACCATTGATTACTGAGAAAAACCGGGTTTGAATAGGCTAGTTTACAAGTTGCATGTAAGAGTTATTGAAACTATACTACTCAAATTTTGCTAGGGATCACTTTTGTTCTTCGATGTAATTTTATTTAAGAAATAATAAATATGTACCTGTGTTTTATCGGTGAATAAAATACAGTTAGGAGTTCGGATGCGTAGTAATTAAATCACGAGTGCGTTAGCACGAGTGATTTAATTACTCGCATCCGAACGACTAACTGTATTTTATTCACCGATAAAATACAGGTACGTATGATAAAATACAGGTACGTATTTATTATTTCGATTCTAACACAACAATAACCCCATTGTTTACGCTATTGTTGGGGCACTATATATTATCTCGGAGGTCAAGGTAATAAGGCTGCTATGTTTGCAGGCTGTTCCATTGGGCGCCCCCGTATGCAAAGTTCTGCGTTTCAATACACTAGTAGTCACGTGACAAACAATTAAGTCATTGCTTACGTCATATAGCTTGCGCTGTATGACGTCAAACATTCTCACCTTGTTCAAGATGCTTATTAATGAATGTTATATGTACTGATGCATATGATGGGTTTATATAGTTCTGTAATCTGTAATTTCTAGGTCCAGGGGGTTGGGGGGGGGGGGGGGGGGGGGGTGGGGGGGGGTACAGTATACAGTACTGGTTCTACTCAGGAAAGGTGGGTGGTCTGCCTCCACCACAAAAGCAATCGATCGACATATATAACCTTACATGTGTTGAAAATGACGTAAAGCAACAAACAAGCTTCTTTTTCATGTTGCCTTGTTCAAGATGATATTTTAATACCATTCTGCATTATTTAAGGAGGTTGGCTGGGAAATGACGTAGTGATGAGATTTTTTTAAAGCTTATTTGGTATCATTTAGATACAAAATTATCAAAAAGTGTAGGTCATCACACCATTTTTTTCCCCACTAGACGTCATTGAAGAAGACGCATATTTCTAACTCCAAAATTTCACTAAAAAGAGGAAAAATAGAGTCATTGAACATTTTCACAACATAACCTTTATTGAAAAACAACCATTAATTTTCGATTACATATATACAAATCGTTCAAAACATACGCAAACAATTGTAATCCTCATTTGCCTTTTTACTTTAAAAAGCAAACATGTATGGGCCGTACCCCACCCATTTTTTTTATTAACAATTCTTTAAATTACACACATTTTGGAGTTATTTTGACATTTTTACTGTGCACATACTTTTTTACTGTACACATACTTTTGACATAGAGATCGAATATAAAATTAGATCAGTATCTACTTTTGTATCTATATTCCACTACTGAAAAGAAAAATCTTATTTTTACTATAGCAAAAGGATAAATTCTACTCAGTCAGAGCTATCCATATCCCCTATTTTGTTGACAACAAAAAATGATAACACGTGACATGCATGAGGAAAACAATATGGGGGAAATGTTTGCTTAAAAGTGTATATGTTACCGTCTTAAATCCTACATTATATCCATCTCTACTAGAATGCAAAAAATGAAATGAAAATGTTGTCAAATAAAACTATGATTTAAAAAATAAAATCCTTAGACTTGAAAATGTCAAAACTTGCCTTGTCATCATCCTTCAGCATGACTGTATCATTTAAAGTACTATATGTGGTGTACTAATGCATACTATATGCGGTGTACTAATGCATACTATATGTGGTGTACTAATGCATTGCAATACAAGTATATGAAACATTTTTTTGAATAAAAGGACATGCATTGCGTACATTTATGTTTGTATCCACCCAGTATTTAGTACAACCTAAAATATATTGTTTTTTTCCATGATGATGTTTATTGATTTTTTAGGGAATGTAGCGACACAGCCAAATCATCTGTATTATTGAGAGTTCTGAAATACTTGAATAAGGGTGAAAGAATTATCAAAATCGGATGATAAACAAACAAGATATGATCATTAGAAGTTTCTGTTGAAACGGATATGGAAGCGGCCATTTTGAGAGCTATGACATCACGGTTCTAAATGACCATATATGGAATATTTATAAATATGAACATTTACTGATTTATAGGGAAAAAATGACAACTTTATGAAAAATATGTAATACTTAATGGCAGTAATGCTTTATATGACCAGTAAAAAAAAAGGTGATTTTCTTCGTTTCAAATGATATTTATCAATATTCCATATATGGTAATATGGAACTATGACGTCATAGTTCTTAAAATGGCGGCTCCCATATTCGTTTTAGAACAACTTTTAAATGGTCATATCTGTTTTGTTTATCATCCGATTTTGATAATTCTTTCACATTTTTCCAAGTTTTTCAGAACTCTCAATAACAGACCTTGTTTGGCTGTGTCGCTACATTCGCTTTAACAACCAGTCAAGTGCAGAATAACAAACCTCTGGAAAATGTCGATTTCCGAAACGGTCCTAACTTGACAAATGATATTAAACAGCAGTTAGAAACCGTACGAAAGAAAATGTTGTGCATCTAGAATACAGAATGTTAAGCAAACAAATAAGACGTCTACTGATTTATTTGAATGTCTGTTTTATTTTATAAATACCTTCTGCATTCTGGTGTTTTGCATAGAACAAGCACTTGGTTTATTTACACATATATGTACAGAGTCTTTTTGCGTTTTGTAGCATTTCAGCTGTCTGTCATACTATAATTGCCAGTATCTAGTAGTTAGTGTACACCAGTTATTCTGGCAGGTGTTATTTTCAATTAAATGATGTACACATGAGCATATACAAAGGAAATTCCCGCCTGCTAGTTTATATGTTTGAAATGTTATCTATTACTGTTCTAACAGGTGTCTGGAAAGTTCCGTACCGGACAAGGCAAACCTGGGGAACTGGTGATTAAGGTGGCTGAAGAGGAACATGCTGCAATGATTATAACCGGGACCCGGGGACAGGGGACGATCAGGAGAACGCTCATGGGATCCGTCAGTGACTACGTCATCCATCATTCCAAGGTCCCAGTCCTTGTTTGCAGGCACTGAGCACTGAAATTGAACATACATTACTATTAAACACGTGACGATAAGTAACATTCCAATTAAACACGTGTATCTTAGAATTAGTTTAATAGAAACTTATGTAATTTTAGTGGTTATGTGAGAAGTTTAAACAAGGAAAGTGCAAGTATTCATCTGTTCAGCATTGCAAGATAGCTACGTCTATTGTAAATTGATCAGTTCAGTCTTTAAAGCGTTTGTTTCAGTTAACGTGCATCTTGACTTTTTAAGATATACATGAATACTGTTAATTTATTTAGCTAGATAAAGATGTATACCGTATTGTTTCTAATTAGCGGGGGCGTGACATTTTCTGGAAGGGGGGCGCTTATTAGAACGCTTTTCATAAGCCAGTACACATTTTAATTTCCTTATATAAAAAATGTTGTGTTACTGAAACATGGAATTAAATTCATAAGTGTGTGTATACTTCTTGGATATTAACCACTTTTACACCTCAAGGTTGGGGGGTTGGGGGGGGGGGGGGGGGTGGGGGGGGGGGTACTAATCATGCCATGTATTTCTCGTGCATATACCCAATACAAGTATGATAACATTTAAGTAAGTTTTATATACGTGTTTATAAACATTATTAATTAACTACTTAATATCTGCCGTGTTTGCAACAAACTGCACGCATCATATGGTAAAAACAAGGCCAATATGGAGAGAAACTCGGCCAATATGAAAAAACTCGGCCAATATGAAATTCAAGCAATCTGATTGGATAAGCCAACACGGCCAATATGACCAAGGCTTTGTTTTCTTTAAGGACGCCATTTTGAAGGAAAAAAACACAACGTCGCAGCTATGTTTGTCTATGTAATGTAGACAATAAAAATAATTAAGGTTTGATTATTTGTAAATTCGGTTGCATCGACTTCGCTGAAATATAGCTATTATCACTATCGTGTGTGATTTTCCCACACGCCTGTGATTTTCCCACACGCCATCGAGCGGTAACAGGGGAAGATTTATTTGAATCAGACACTTGTTATTAAATGTTATATTGAACATATATATCTCTTGTTTTTCCTACCTGTAAATGATATTTAAAACATAGGAATAAAGAGAGATATTAAGTAGTTAATTAATAAAAATGTCATTAATTAAATGCTTTCATATTAGCCCCGTTATTGGTCTCGGACTGTCATATTGGCCCGCGGCCTGCGGCCTTGGTCCAATATGACAGTCCTTGGACCAATAACTGGACCAATATGAAAACACTTAATTAATAACATCATATTATTAATTAACTTAACTATATTAGCCTTGTTTTACTAGAAACTCTACACACAATACGACGCAAACTCGGCCAATATGAACTGGACATCGGCCAATATGAAAAAACAAGGCCAATATGAAGAAACTCGCCAATACGAGATTTAAGTGACGTCATTCACGTTAAGTAACGTCATTCGCGCTCAGATTTAAGTGACGTCATTCACGTTAAGTAACGTCATTCGGGCTCGCTTTTTGACATATAAATGTAATTAACGCTATACTATATATAAACGCAAAGTATGTCAAAATAATTTGATTAAAAACAAATTAAACCGTAGTGGCTGTTAATAAATAAAATTGTCATTAATTAACTGGTTTCATATTGTTCGAGTTATTGGTCCTCGGACTGTCATATTGGCCCGCGGCCTTCGACCTTGGGCCAATATGACAGTCCTTGGACCAATAACTGGGCCAATATGAAACCACTTAATTAATAACATCATAATACAGACGACCATTTGGTCCATGGTTATATCGTATTTCAAACAATTTTCAAATAAAGATATCAAGGGCAATAATTGTAATATAATTACTACGTACTAAAGAAAAAAAGGAAACGCAACTAGTGAATTTCCGTTATATATTGCATGTATAATATGTTGCTGTTTATCGAATGGTACATGGCTTAATTAGACACACATAATACATCAAATATTACCCCTTCAAAATTTCGTTCTTGGTATAATTCTTTTTTTGGCTCCAGCAGGTGAGAAAAGTTATGATGTAACATTTTGAAGCGGAACTTCAACATTTATTTGTTCGTGTAACAAAGTGTACTGTGATTAAAATGTCTACAACAGCACAGTTGTGTCCTTTCTCTAACTGGTAGCATCTTTCTTTTACAAAACATCTTGGCATTTCTCTGGAATATTACGTGGAATCAAGTTAAATTATATAAGGGAAAATCCAGTGTCGTGTTTCTTTTTTCCTTTAGTATATATTGTCTATTAGTATATGTTAATTCATTTAGGAGGCTAAATAGCATTACACATATCAAAAAGAGAATACAAACATCGATACAATCGATACAAACTCAAAAACTCAAAACTCAATTTCGCAGACAAAAATATCAATTCACAATTGTGTCTACCTTATGAGAGAGTACCGGTATTTAATAATTATAATATAATTCGGTATTTAATAATTATAATATGTAATTCGGTATTAAACAATTATATTATACTTCGGATTATTTCGAAATCATCAACACATTCAGGTAGATAACAACTGGTCTATAGTTCTTATATTTCAATATAAAATAATACTCGTTTTCTGTGATGTCACGTACATTTGCGCTCAGGTAAACGTTGAGTT
Organism: Cyrtodaria siliqua; assembly: GCA_037043455.1. Lineage (NCBI taxonomy): Eukaryota > Metazoa > Mollusca > Bivalvia > Adapedonta > Hiatellidae > Cyrtodaria > Cyrtodaria siliqua. The sequence goes on along the minus strand of JAWPHD010022706.1, from coordinate 1,606 downwards.
ACGCCAACATCTGCTTCCATCTGCAACCTATGGCAGTTTATTCTCAATCTGGATTCTACCAAAAATGTTTTTTATGTGAACAGTTTGTGTAAGAATACTCATACGTCAAGTGAATACAGTTTTACCTCTCAAGGAATCGCTTATACTATCGAGAATGCCAGCTTTGCATATACACATCGAGACATTGTCTACATTATCCATAATCCAATTATTGAATATCACATGTATCCATTTGTTTATCACTAATTATAATATGTAATAAATCAGATAAAAAAATGTTTATTTAGTTGTTGACTTTTAATCACATATTCAATGTATTACACTCATTTTAAAGAAAACCATTTGAAATATTCAGTAGATACTTGATGTGAACAGGTATATTATTACTTGATGTGAATATGTATAGTATTACTTGTATTAAAATAAAGGCCGAATCGGACGTATTGGAAACATAGTACAGTATGTAGGTCCCAGCATGTATATAATTTTATATAAAAATAGATCTAAAAATATATTTTAATATACTAGTAGTGGATAGTCAATCTGGTTTATTACATGCAAATACAATATGTCCGATTCCTATGGTATTACACTCATTTTAAAGAAAACCATTTGAAATATTCAGTAGATACTTGATGTTAACAGGTATATTATTACTTGATGTGAATATGTATAGCATTACTTGATGTGAATATGTATAGTTTTACTTGATGTGAATATGTATAGTATTACTTGATGTGAATATGTATAGTATTAAAATAAAGGCCGAGTTCGAATATTGTGGAATTCTACCAACTATTGCCAGAGTTATGAGCTTTTTTATACGTTCAAGTATATAGTATATTATAGGGTATACAAGAGATTTCCGTTTATTTTAAAGAAATCAATTTGAAATATTCAGTCAATTTGTCAAAATAAAGGCCAGGTACGATTATGGTCAAATTCTATAAATCATTGACAGAGTTATGTGCCTTTTATACTTGCAACTATATGATAAATAATGTGTATAAGAGATGCGATTGCCTCTCAGTAACCGTAATTTCCCTTTACGGAATTAACGAAACGTCACCACAAGTTCGGCTCAATGATAGGAAGCTTCGGGTCATTTGGGCAAAGGTCAAGGCCACCGTCAGTTATTATAAATAGATATTTTTTTTCGCTAAATAACTTAACATTGAGGGATTTTTACGAAACGTCACCACAAGGTGCTGCTTGTGGAAAGGAAGCTTGGGATATTTGGTCAAATATCAAGGTCACTGTCACCGTATATCTTCTCAAAAACTTACGTTTCCATTCAGAGATTTTAACGAAACTTCACCAAAGGTGTGGAAAGGAAGCTTACGATTGTTATTCGGGGCATTTGATCAAATGCTACTATAAATAAAAATTGGGTTTACGCTTAATAACTTTAGTTTCCCTTTTGGGATTCTAAAGCGGAATTTTGGAGGGTAATTTGGTCAAAGGTCACGGTCACTGTTACCATAAAAAGAAAATTGGTTTCTGCTCATTAACTTTATTCTACAAATTAATTGCTGTCCTTGAGGGCCGCATATATGTTTTACAAACATCTCTTGTTTAATGATGTGTTTTCAACCGCGCTTTCGTC
>JAWPHD010022705.1:0-24285 GCA_037043455.1 Cyrtodaria siliqua | reverse complement strand
ATATATTCAGTTCTTAAACATATATATTCCGTTCTTCCATATATATACACATATATATTCCGTTCTTACACATATATATTCCGTTCTTACACGTACATATTCCGTTCTTACACATATATATTCCGTTCTTACACCTATATATTCCGTTCTTACGCATATATGTTTAGTTCTTACACATATATATTCAGTTCTTACGCATATATATTCAGTTCTTACACATATATATTCTGTCCTTACACATATATATTCAGTTCTTACACATATATATTCAGTTCTTACACATATATATTCAGTTCTTACGCATATATATTCAGTTCTTACACATATATATTCTGTCCTTACACATATATATTCCGTTCTTACACATATATATTCCGTTCTCACACATATATATTCCGTTCTTACACATATATATTTAGTTCTTACACATATATATTCACTTCTTACACATATATATTCAGTTCTTACACATATATTCCGTTCTTACACATATATATTCCGTTCTTACGCATATATATTCAGTTTTACGCATATATATTCAGTTCTTACGCATATATATTCAGTTCTTACACATATATATTCAGTTTTACGCATATATATTCGGTTCTTACGCATATATATTCAGTTCTTACGCATATATATTCAGTTCTTACTCATATATATTCAGTTCTTACGCATATATATTCAGTTCTTAGGCATATATATTCAGTTTTTACGCATATATATTCAGTTCTTACACATATATATTCAGTTCTTACACATATATATTCCGTTCTTACACGTATATATTCCGTTCTTACACATATATATTCCGTTCTTACACATATATATTCCGTTCTTACACATATTTTCCGTTCTTACGCATATATATTCCGTTCTTTCGCATATATATTCAGTTTTACGCATATATATTCAGTTCTTAAGCATATATATTCAGTTCTTACACATATATATTCATTTCTGACGCATATATATTCAGTGTTAAGCATATATATTCAGTGCCTACAAATATATATTACGTTCATACGCATATATATTCAGTTCTTACGCATATATATTCAGTTCTTACGCATATATATTCAGTTCTTACACATATATATTCAGTTCTTACGCATATATATTCAGTTCTTACGCATATATATTCAGTTCTTACGCATATATATTCAGTTCTTACACATATATATTCAGTTCTAACAGATATATATTCAGTTCTTAGGCATATATATTCAGTTCTTACGGATATGTATTCAGTTCTTACTCATATATATTCATTTCTTACACATATATGTTCAGTTCTTACACATATATATTCCGTTCTTACACATATATATTCCGTTCTTACACATATATATTCATTTCTTACACATATATATTCAGTTCTTAAACATATATATTCCGTTCTTCCATATATATACACATATATATTCCGTTCTTACACATATATATTCCGTTCTTACACGTACATATTCCGTTCTTACACATATATATTCCGTTCTTACACCTATATATTCCGTTCTTACGCATATATATTTAGTTCTTACACATATATATTCAGTTCTTACGCATATATATTCAGTTCTTATACATATATATTCTGTCCTTACACATATATATTCAGTTCTAACACATATATATTCCGTTCTTACACATATATATTCCGTTCTTACACATATATATTCCGTTCCTACACATATATATTTCGTTCTCACACATATATATTCCGTTCTTACACATATATATTTAGTTCTTACACATATATATTCACTTCTTACACATATATATTCAGTTCTTACACATATATTCCGTTCTTACACATATATATTCCGTTCTTACGCATATATATTCAGTTTTACGCATATATATTCAGTTCTTAAACATATATATTCATTTCTTACACATATATGTTCAGTTCTTTCACATATATATTCCGTTCTTACACGTACATATTCCGTTCTTACTGATATATATTCCGTTCTTACACATATATATTCCGTTCTTACGCATATATATTCTTACACATATATTCCGTTCTTACACATATATATTCCGTTCTTACGCATATATATTCAGTTCTAAAGCATATATATTCAGTTCTTACGCATATATATTCATTTCTTACACATGTATGTTCAGTTCTTTCACATATATATTCCGTTCTTACACGTACCTATTCCGTTCTTACGCATATATTTTCCGTTCTTACACATATATATTCCGTTCTTACGCATACATATGCTTACACATATATTCCGTTCTTACACATATATATTCCGTACTTACACATATATATTCCGTTCTTACGCATATATATTCAGTTCTTACGCATATATTCAGTTCTTATGCATATATATTCAGTTCTTACGCATATATGTTCAGTTATTACGCATATATGTTAGTTCTTACACATATATGTTCAGTACTTACGCATATTTATTCAGTCCTTACGCATATATATTCAGTTTTTACGCATATATATTCCGTTCTTACACATATATATTCCGTTCTTACACATATATTCCGTTCTTACGCATATATATTCCGTTCTTTCGCATATATATTCAGTTTTATGCATATATATTCAGTTCTTACGCATATATATTCAGTTCTTACACATATATATTCAGTTCTTACACATATATATTCAGTTCTTACGCATATATATTCCGTTCTTACACATATATATTCCGTTCTTACACATATATATTCCGTTCTTACACATATATATTCCGTTCTTACGCATATATAATGCGTTCTTACGCATATATATTCCGTTCTTACGCATATATATTCAGTTCTTACGCATATATATTCAGTTCTTACACATATATATTCAGTGTTACGCATATATATTCGGTTCTTACCCATATATATTCAGTTCTTACGCATATATATTCAGTTCTTACGCATACATATTCAGTTCTTAGGCATATATATTCAGTTCTTAGGCATATATATTCAGTTCTTACGCATATATATTCAGTTCTTACACATATATATTCAGTTCTTACACATATATATTCCGTTCTTACACGTATATATTCCGTTCTTACATATATATATTCCCTTCTTAAACATATATATTCCGTTCTTACACATATATTCCGTTCTTACGCATATATATTCCGTTCTTTCGCATATATTCAGTTTTACGCATATATATTCAGTTCTTAAGAATATATATTCAGTTCTTACACATATATATTCATTTCTTACACATATATGTTCAGTTTTACGCATAAATATTCAGTTACTACAAATATATATTCCGTTCATACGCATATATATTCAGTTCTTACGCATATATATTCAATTCTTACACATATATGTTCAGTTCTTACACATATATATTCCTTTCTTACGCATATATATTGCGTTCTTACGCATATATATTCAGTTCTTACGCATATATATTCAGTTCTTACGCATATATATTCAGTTAATACACATATATATTCAGTTTTACGCATATATAATCGGTTCTTACGCATATATATTCAGTTCTTACGCATATATATTCAGTTCTTACTCAAATATATTCAGTTCTAACGTATATATATTCAGTTCTTACGCATATATATTCAGTTTATACGCATATATATTCAGTTCTTACACATATATATTCAGTTCTTACACATATATATTCAGTTTTTACACGTATATATTCCGTTCTTACACATATATATATTCCGTTCTTACACATATATATTCCGTTCTTACACATATATTCCGTTCTTACGCATATATATTCCGTTCTTTCGCATATATATTCAGTTTTACGCATATATATTCAGTTCTTAAGCATATATATTCAGTTCTTAAGCATATATATTCAGTTCTGACACATATATATTCATTTATGACGCATATATATTCAGTGTTACGCATATATATTCAGTTACTACAAATATATATTCCGTTCATACGCATATATATTCAGTTCTTACGCATATATATTCAATTCTTACACATATATGTTCAGTTCTTACACATATATATTCCGTTCTTACACATATATATTCCGTTCTTACACATATATATTCGTTCTTACACGTACATATATCGTTCTTACACGTATATATTCCGTTCTTACGCATATATATTCCGTTCTTACGCATATATATTCAGTTCTTACGCATATATATTCAGTTCTTACACATATATATTCAGTTCTAACAGATATATATTCAGTTCTTAGGCATATATATTCAGTTCTTACGGATATATAATCAGTTCTTACTCATATATATTCATTTCTTACATATATATGTTCAGTTCTTACACATATATATTCCGTTCTTACACATATATATTCCGTTCTTACACATATATATTCAGTTCTTACACATATATATTCATTTCTTACACATATATATTCAGTTCTTAAACATATATATTCCGTTCTTCCATATATATACACATATATATTCCGTTATTACACATATATATTCCGTTCTTACACGTACATATTCCGTTCTTACACATATATATTCCGTTCTTACACCTATATATTCCGTTCTTACGCATATATATTCAGTTCTTACACATATATATTCAGTTCTTACACATATATATTCAGTTCTTACGCATATATATTCAGTTCTAACACATATATATTCTGTCCTTACACATATATATTCAGTTCTTACACATATATATTCCGTTCTTACACATATATATTCCGTTCTTACACATATATATTCCGTTCTTACACATATATATTCCGTTGTCACACATATATATTCCGTTCTTACACATATATATTTAGTTCTTACACATATATATTCCGTTCTTTCGCATATATATTCAGTTTTACGCATATATATTCAGTTCTTAAGCATATATATTTAGTTCTTACACATATATATTCATTTCTGACGCATATATATTCAGTGTTACGCATATATATTCAGTTACTATAAATATATATTCCGTTCATACGCATATATATTCAGTTCTTACGCATATATATTCAATTCTTACACATATATGTTCAGTTCTTACACATATATATTTCGTTCTTACACCTATATATTCCGTTCTCAGACATATATATTCCGTTCTTACACATATATATTTAGTTCTTACACATATATATTCACTTCTTACACTTATATATTCAGTTCTTACACATATATTCCGTTCTTACACATATATATTCCGTTCTTACGCATATATATTCAGTTTTACGTATATATATTCAGTTCTTACGCATATATATTCCGTTCTTACACCTATATAGTCCGTTCTTACGCATATATATTCAGTTCTTACACATATATATTCAGTTCTTACACATATATATTCACTTCTTACGCATATATATTCAGTTCTTACACATATATATTCTGTCCTTACACATATATATTCAGTTCTTACACATATATATTCCGTTCTTACACATATATATTCCGTTCTTACACATATATATTCCATTCTTACACATATATATTCCGTTCTCAGACATATATATTCCGTTCTTACACATATATATTCCGTTCTTACACATATATATTCACTTCTTACACATATATATTTAGTTCTTACACATATATTCCGTTCTTACACATATATATTCCGTTCTTACGCATATATATTCAGTTTTACGCATATATATTCAGTTATTACGCATATATATTCATTTCTTACACATATATGTTCAGTTCTTTCACATATATATTCCGTTCTTACACGTACATATTCCGTTCTTACTGATATATATTCCGTTCTTACACATATATATTCCGTTCTTACACATATATATTCCGTTCTTACGCATATATATTCTTACACATATATTCCGTTCTTACACATATATATTCCGTACTTACGCATATATATTCAGTTCTAAAGCATATATATTCAGTTCTTACGCATATATATTCATTTCTTACACATGTATGTTCAGTTCTTTCACATATATATTCCGTTCTTACACGTACCTATTCCGTTCTTACGCATATATATTCCGTTCTTACACATATATATTCCGTTCTTACGCATATATATTCTTACACATATATTCCGTTCTTACACATATATATTCCGTACTTACACATATATATTCCGTTCTTACACGTATATATTCCGTTCTTACACGTATATATTCCGTTCTTACACATATATATTCCGTTTTTACACATATATATTCCGTTCTTACACGTATATATTCCGTTCTTACACGTATATATTCCGTTCTTACACATATATATTCCGTTTTTACACACATATATTCCGTTCTTACACATATATTTCTGTTCTTACACATATATATTCCGTTGTTACACGTATATATTCCGTTCTTACACAAATATATTCAGTTCTTAAACATATATTCAGTTCTTACACATATATTCACTTCTTACACATATATATTCCGTTCTTACACATATATATTCCGTTCTTACACATATATATTCTTACGCATATATATTCAGTTCTTACGCATATATATTCATTTCTTACACATATATGTTCAGTTCTTACACATATATATTCCGTTCTTACACATATATATTCCGTTCTTACACATATATTCCGTTCTTACGCATATATATTCCGTTCTTTCGCATATATATTCAGTTTTACGCATATATATTCAGTTCTTAAGCATATATATTCAGTTCTTACACATATATATTCATTCTGACGCATATATATTCAGTGTTACGCATATATATTCAGTTACTACAAATATATATTCCGTTCATACGCATATATATTCAGTTCTTACGCATATATATTCAATTCTTACACATATATGTTCAGTTCTTACACATATATATTCCGTTCTTACACATATATATTCCGTTCTTACACATATATATTCCGTTCTTACACGTACATATTTCGTTCTTACACGTTAATATTCCGTTCTTACGCATATATCTATTCCGTTCTTACGCATATATATTCAGTTCTTACGCATATATATTCAGTTCTTACACATATATATTCAGTTCTAACAGATATATATTCAGTTCTTAGGCATATATATTCAGTTCTTACGGATATATATTCAGTTCTTACTCATATATATTCATTTCTTACACATATATGTTCAGTTCTTACACATATATATTCCGTTCTTACACATATATATTCCGTTCTTACACATATATATTCAGTCCTTACACATATATATTCATTTCTTACACATATATATTCAGTTCTTAAACATATATATTCCGTTCTTCCATATATATACACATATATATTCCGTTCTTACACATATATTTTCCGTTCTTACACGTACATATTCCGTTCTTACACATATATACCGTTCTTACACCTATATATTCCGTTCTTACGCATATATATTCAGTTCTTACACATATATATTCAGTTTTTACACATATATATTCAGTTCTTACGCATATATATTCAGTTCTTACACATATATATTCTGTCCTTACACATATATATTCAGTTCTTACACATATATATTCCGTTCTTACACATATATATTCCGTTCTTACACATATATATTCCGTTCTTACACATATATATTCCGTTCTCAGACATATATATTCCGTTCTTACACATATATATTTAGTTCTTACACATATATATTCACTTCTTACACTTATATATTCAGTTCTTACACATATATTCCGTTCTTACACATATATATTCCGTTCTTACGCATATATATTCAGTTTTACGCATATATATTCAGTTCTTACGCATATATATTCCGTTCTTACACCTATATATGCCGTTCTTACGCATATATATTCAGTTCTTACACATATATATTCAGTTCTTACACATATATATTCAGTTCTTACGCATATATATTCAGTTCTTACACATATATATTCTGTCCTTACACATATATATTCAGTTCTTACACATATATATTCCGTTCTTACACATATATATTCCGTTCTTACACATATATATTCCGTTCTTACACATATATATTCCGTTCTCAGACATATATATTCCGTTCTTACACATATATATTTAGTTCTTACACATATATATTCACTTCTTACACTTATATATTCAGTTCTTACACATATATTCCGTTCTTACACATATATATTCCGTTCTTACGCATATATATTCAGTTTTACGCATATATATTCAGTTCTTACGCATATATATTCATTTCTTACACATATATGTTCAGTTCTTTCACATATATATTCCGTTCTTACACGTACATATTCCGTTCTTACTGATATATATTCCGTTCTTACACATATATATTCCGTTCTTACACATATATATTCCGTTCTTACGCATATATATTCTTACACATATATTCCGTTCTTACACATATATATTCCGTTCTTACGCATATATATTCAGTTCTAAAGCATATATATTCAGTTCTTACGCATATATATTCATTTCTTACACATGTATGTTCAGTTCTTTCACATATATATTCCGTTCTTACACGTACCTATTCCGTTCTTACGCATATATATTCCGTTCTTACACATATATATTCCGTTCTTACGCATATATATTCTTACACATATATTCCGTTCTTACACATATATATTCCGTACTTACACATATATATTCCGTTCTTACACGTATATATTCCGTTCTTACACGTATATATTCCGTTCTTACACATATATATTCCGTTCTTACACGTATATATTCCGTTCTTACACGTATATATTCCGTTCTTACACATATATATTCCGTTTTTACACACATATATTCCTTTCTTACACATATATTTTCTATTCTTACACATATATATTCCGTTCTTACACGTATATATTCCGTTCTTACACAAATATATTCAGTTCTTAAACATATATTCAGTTCTTACACATATATTCACTTCTTACACATATATATTCCGTTCTTACACATATATATTCCGTTCTTACACATATATATTCCGTTCTTACGCATATATATTCAGTTCTTACGCATATATATTCATTTCTTACACATATATGTTCAGTTGTAACTCATATATATTCAGTTTTACGCATATATATTCAGTTATTACACATATATATTCCGTTCTTACGCATATATATTCAGTTCTTACGCATATATATTCATTTCTTACACATATTTGTTCAGTTCTTACACATATATATTCCGTTCTTACACGTACATATTCCGTTCTTACACATATATATTCAGTTCTTACACATATATATTCCGTTCTTACACATATATATTCCGCTCTTACACGTACATATTCCGTTCTTACGCATATATATTCTGTTCTTACGCATATATATTCAGTTCTTACGCATATATATTCAGTTCTTACACATATATATTCAGTTCTTACACATATATTCAGTTCTTACACATATATATTCCGTTCTTACACATATATATTCGGTTCTTTCACATATATTCCATTCTTACGCATATATATTCTGTTCTTTCGCATATATATTCAGTTTTACGCATGTATATTCAGTTCTTACGCATATATATTCAGTTCTTACGCATATGTATTCAGTTTTACGCGTATATATTCAGTTCTTACACATATAAATTCAGTTCCTACACATATATATTCAGTTCCTAATCATATATATTCAGTTCTTTCGCATATATGTTCAGTTCTTACGCATATATATTCAGTTTTACGCATATATATTCTGTTATTGGAGAGCACTGTAATAACAACACATGAAATTATTTTTTTTAAACTTTAATAGATTTGGCAAATATTGGGCGTGGCATGGATTGAATGTTTAACAATTGGGCTGCCGGTAAGCACAAAAGACCATTATGGCAAGCCCTTACAGCAGAAAGCATAAAGCAATAAAGCAAATTGAATATTACAATATTAAGGACATAAATACATGTGCACCAAATTAAATGTTCATTATGAAAGCAACTTTTCTGATAAGCATTTAAGCAAGTGTTGAAAGCACGGTTGATATTCAAGCATAATTACAAGTGCACCGAATTCAATCAATTTAAAATGTTTTTTAGCAATTCGTACGGACAGCAAATTTGTATATAATTTATGTTTAGATTACAATTCAGTCTCTGGGTATACAGGAGCTGAATAAAGTTAAACTGAAACGTATATGTCCTTCCTTTCACACCTTCGCTGCCCGCCGATAATTAAACACTACAACATTTAACACATCAACTAGTTATATTCCAAAAGTTCCAGCAAGTATATAAGTGCACGTAATGTCCATGCCACGCCAGTAATTGTTGACCAGGTAAGTGGATCCAGATGAAGACATCAACTGAAATATATAATTCAGAGAAAGCAACATGATCTTGCAACATAAAACACTGCAACATGATCTTGCAACATAAAACACTGTAACGATATTAATTGCAACATAAAAAAGTATCTTTTGAATAGAAGTCTTGACAAATAGCGAAAAGTCTAAATGAACTTGTAGGCTTCATAAACGCTGCTCCCAACTAAATTCCCTAATGTTTATTTCGCTCTTTGGGGCATTTCTTTTTATTAGATACTGGGACCATACGCCGTACGACATGGGGAATACATTAAAGAAGGCTAACTCCATGTCCACCGCCATATGCATGCCATCTTAGGGATGGTTAAAATTTTGTGCGGTTGATTTTATGAATATTAAGTTCTGCTCAACGCGGGGCTAGAGGACGTGAGCGGTAGCTAGCAAATCTCACTCCCACTCATGAACAGTCTCAACCAAACCGAGACTGCAATATTTCGTATGTGTCGTGCTCGGCCGTTTCCAAATGCCCATTAACATACTCTTTTTGTACTTATACAATGTGATGACACTAGTGTCGATTTAAATCAATGATCCTGTGGGTCGGGAGGGAGGGAAATTAAGTTTTTAACTGTTAGCTCAAAAAACATCATACCTCTCTGTTAAAATCTTGACAGCCGGTGTGCATGTAGAAAAATGCACCGTGAAATTTACTCAATCTCAATAATTATCTACAGCTAGTGTTGCCTCCAATAACCGTTGACTATAACAGATATTATAGTCAGTATTATTGGAGAGCACTGTAATTACAACACATACAAATATTTTTTTTAAACTTTAATAGATTTGGCAAATATTTGGCGTGGCATGGATTGAATGTTTAACAATTGGGCTGCCGGTAAGCACAAAAGACCATTATGGCAAGCCCTTACAGCAGAAAGCATAAAGCAATAAAGCAAATTGAATATTACAATATTAAGGACATAAATACATGTGCACCAAATTAAATGTTCATTATGAAAGCAACTTTTCTGATAAGCATTTAAGCAAGTGTTGAAAGCACGGTTGATATTCAAGCATAATTACAAGTGCACCGAATTCAATCAATTTAAAATGTTTTTTAGCAATTCGTACGGACAGCAAATTTGTATATAATTTATGTTTAGATTACAATTCAGTCTCTGGGTATACAGGAGCTGAATAAAGTTAAACTGAAACGTATATGTCCTTCCTTTCACACCTTCGCTGCCCGCCATATGGATGGGTGCCCAAACACTCCAAGTCCTAGAGTGTTCAGGCTCCCATCCACCGCCAAAAAGTCCAGGCTCCCATCCATCGCCAAAAACGGAGGAAACAATTTTTTGGTAGCAGCGAAGAGTGCGTATCAAAAGCAAAATATCCGAATGCCATGCCCAAAACAGAAACGGTGCCAAAAAAGCATATATTTCCTTATCGCTGCCCACTTTTAATGAAACATTCAAATCCAGCTGGAAACAGGTTAAGAAACAAGTTGTTCCCCATATTTGAGAAATGAACACCATCCGGTTCAAGACAGGTATCATCAGCCTGAATGTATTCTTGTAGCAGAAAAAGGCCCCCAATAACTATTATCGCCGTAACAGCTTAACTGTTTTGTCACTTTCTGGCCCTTTCATTTGCAAAAGGGTAGTTAGGCTAACGCCATGAAAGCCTAGAAAGTATAGGAGACCAAATAACGACCACATTATATAAATTGACTCCAAAAACTCGGTCAGAAGCCTAACATGCTTTCTAAGAACCTTTAATGGGTATTTCTCTAAACCAGTTCCCAAGGATCACATGAGTTGATGCATCAGACATTGACAATATAAATAAATGTCAGAAAAATATGCAGTATGTAAAGGCTTGAGGAAGATTGTAACCTTTAATGTGTGGCGTCAAACCCAAATTGATTGTTAAACGTTTCGAAGTTGTCATAAATTAGCAGCAGAAATAAAAAATAATATAAGTGTAAAGTGTACATGTTACTCTATTTCAGACCTTGAACATTGAATGATTTCTGATGAAGCATGTATCCTTTCCTCCTGTTTCGTGTTCCACTGTTATTTCATTTCAGTCAGCAAACAACTGATATACATTTGTCTGTATATAATATGCACATTTACCCAATTGTAATAACTTTTGCCACCTTGATAATCAAGTTTATGTCTAATCTGAACAGGTCTTTAACTGCATTTTGACCTTTAACGTACGATCGGTTCTTAGACTTGTGTATCAATCATAAAGGCTAAACCATGTAACACTCCGACAGCAATACACGAAGAACATGTATCCTTTTCAAGTAAACTAGCCCGCATTAAAAAAGTTAGCCACACAACTGTGTAAACTCCATTTAACTAATACAGAAAGATGTCATGTGATGCTGACTATTGGCACGACATTTATCTCATTTATCACCTTCTTGTATGACAACCTAAAACTTGGAGATATGCGTTATTAAAATACAATTTGCAACCTGCCCAGGTTCTATTGTGCAATAGACCTTTTGGAGTTTATATAACTTTGATTATGACTATTGACTTTAAACCCCAGAGCTACACAAACACACACACACACACTCTGTAGTGTGGAACCCTGCAGAGAAGTTGTTATTTTGAATCGACACAGCACAGAAGGGTTTTATAAGTTGGTGACCATGCACTAACTGGTTTAAAGGGCTGTGTATTGACTAGGGACAGGCCGAAAAGAAACAGATAACTGAACTTCAATGAACCCCTTGCAAAAATACCTGGTGCAGTATAAATAAAACATCAACCTGGTGCAGGATAATGAAACCTCATCGATCTAAAAGGATTGGCCCAACAATAAACCAATGATCAAATGGAATACCCTTAAATTGAGGCATTATGATAAGTATGTAACTTTTGTCCATGTTTTGAATATGGACACCACTGATAAAGCACTGTCGATGCATTAAAATGAATGTATTAAACAAATGTAGGGAGATATTCCCAAACTCTACACGACATAGTTTCGAAAATCACAAAGCTGCTATGTAGCTAATGTTGTTCTCGTATAACAAGTAAAAAGTGGAACTTTACATACAATACCAACACTGGAGGACTCTATGACCTGTTCCACACATTGCATCCGATACCGACATAACTTTTGACTGGTGTTAAGACAACTCGATGGTTACACAAAATACCAACACTGGAGGACTCTATGGTTACACAAACTGAAATATAGGGCAAAATGTTCGAGAGAATGAAACAAAATAAATCTTGAAAGAAGTGATAGAGATCCAATCATAATTAAGCATCAGCAGCAACAGCATTCGTATATAAAAATCTGTAATGAAGACATATTCAAACTGAATAATTGTAAAGCTGATCGCTAGACGAAAAGCATAGGGTGTTTTATAAACAGTCAATTTAAAAAGAAAGGAGGCATGAATTGATTTTAAACTGTTAAACAGTATTAATTCAAATGAAAAATAATGCCAAAGCCAAGACAATGCTTCCGCACTATCATAGACGCACGCCCCGACAGTATGACGTAACCTACCGCTCTGGGTCATGAATATGCATTGCCTCCATTGTCAGAACAACAACTTTTATTAGCAACAACAGTCAACGGCAGCAAGTTAAAATTAGCTGATATCAACAATCTGTTGAGATATACTTATCCGCAGTAAGAAAACATATTGCCTAAACACTCCAAATACATGGTTAGCATCATAAAACACGATTACACCAACAGCCTTGGAGTTAAATAATAGCAGCAGGAGCTGAAAACATAGTGCACAACAACGATAATGATAACAGTAGGCGAACATTATGGCGTAATAGACATTTCTCCATCGAGTAGATGGTTTCCAACAGATTATTCCTCTATAAATGGTTTTCATAATAGTTATTAAATAATAAGTGCAGTAGCTATGGACATCATCCGCAGAATGACAACAATTATATTTAGCTCTGCCTTGAGTCGAATAATAATATTTTTCTAATGTGACTCACTGTTATTTACAGTTTTAATTGCCTCTCGAATGACTCAATAATTATTATTATTTTCATTGTTTTTGCAAACTGAATAAATTTAAGTTGAAAATGTAGTCTAACTACTGTCATTACAAACAGGATATTGTTTTAATTTTGATACCATTTTCAATTTCCTAGTGTGAACTGTTTGCAGTAACAAACAATCTACCGCCACCATATCTACAACGAACTTGCAATTTGCATACGCCTGGTGGAAAAAAGATATGATAATTTTTTATTTATTTTTTTGTGATTTTTGCATTATCTACGACAACAGCATTATAAAGCGTATAAAAATGAGTCCTGTTTCCCGGAGGCTGTGATCTGTTCCTCTATCTGACGAACGTCTTGTGTACGGCCTTTTCTGCAACCAATCGAGTACTCAACGATATGTGACGTCACTGAATAGCTGAACGTACACCCTTTGGATCTGCTGGGAGGCAACCACTGACTTTTCCAGGTGGGATCATCAACCACGTTACCGGCAGAGAACTAACCATCGAACTGTTCGGCTCGCTTTCCAAGACACATTATCCAGTGTGATTATGAAAACAAAAAAGAGGCGTACAATGTATAAACCTAGCACAAATGAGTACAGATGGAGGACAAATGAAAATAAAATCCTAAATAGTAATACCAACTTATTATAATAACTGATTGTGCAGACTTCATGTAGATCTAGTCTGTTTATTTTTATTTTATTTTTTTTTTTTTTTTTTTTTAGATTTTTTTTAGATTTTTTTTTTTAATATTATTAGCATTATTATATATATATTATTATTATTATATTTATTTAATTATTATTATTACCCCACTATTATTATTATTCCCAACACCCAAAAACTCCCTCAGTCGAAACGCACCCAAACACATAAAGATGCTGTAACATTTAGATATGATATACACTTTAGATTCCTTTAGCCAGTCAGTATATTTCCATTGACTGATATATAACCCCCAGAGGGCAAGGCACACTGCCTGTAGTATTTTGGAAGAGATTGAAATCAGTTCGCATACGATCATCACTAAATAAAGATTCACTATTACAGACGTCTTGTTCTTTAAACACACCCAACAAGCGTTACACTTGCAACAGTCCTAAACATATTCAGTTAAAAAGTAGTCTAGCGAGACGCAACACAACCACATTGTTCTAATTTAGCATATATATCGAAACAGCTGATTGACCCACTTAGCGTGGGAATTAACAGCGTGGGGAACGATGACTCACTCCACATTTCGGCAATATTAATTAAATGATTTATGAGAACGTTTATTTTAAGTAAATATCAATGAGAAAGGGAATCTCACAGGATATAAACAAAGGAAGAGACGAAATAAAGCTTATGTTAATAAAATTGAAAGAAAAAGTTGGTCTGACGAGAATCGGAAATGGCCGTCAAACAAAGGAAAATAGAAAACGTTATTTGCATCCTGCCACAACGTGAACATCTGTATGAATAAATTAAAACGAATACGACCTAATCGAAGCTAAAATCACGAGCAACAGGATTATTACAAAATCATAGATCCTGCGAGTCTAATTTCAAGGAAATTAAGTTTTTAACTGTAAGCTCAAAAAACATCATACCACTCTGTTAAAATCTTGACATATATTCCGTTCTTACACATATATATTCCGTTCTTACACATATATATTCCGCTCTTACACGTACATATTCCGTTCTTACGCATATATATTCCGTTCTTACGCATTTATATTCAGTTCTTAAACATATATTTAGCTCTTACACATATATTCACTTCTTACACATATATATTCCGTTCTTACACATATATATTCCGTTCTTACACATATATATTCCGTTCTTACGCATATATATTCAGTTCTTACGCATATATATTCATTTCTTACACATATATGTTCAGTTGTTACTCATATATATTCAGTTTTACACATATATATTCAGTTCTTACACATATATATTCCGTTCTTACACATATATATTCCGTTCTTACAAATATATATTCAGTTCTTACACATATATATTCAGTTCTTACACATATATATTCCGTTCTTACACATATATATTCCGTTCTTACACGTACATATTCCGTTCTTACACATATATATTCCGTTCTTACACATATATATTCCGTTCTTACGCATATATATTCAGTTCTTACACATATATATTCAGTTCTTACACATATATATTCAGTTCTTACGCATATATATTCAGTTCTTACACATATATATTCCGTTCTTACACATATATAATCAGTTCTTACACATATATATTCCGTTTTTACACATATATATTCCGTTCTTACACATATATATTCCGTTCTTACACATATATATTCCGTTCTTACACGTATATATTCCATTCTAACACATATATATTCCGTTCTTACACATATATATTCCGTTCTTACACATATATTCCGTTCTTACACATATATATTCAGCTCTTACGCATATATATTCCGTTCTTACACATATATATTCCGTTCTTACGCATATATATTCAGTTCTTACGCATATATATTCATTTCTTACACATATATGTTCAGTTCTTACGCATATATATTCAGTTTTATGCATATATATTCAATTATTACACATATATATTCCGTTCTTACGCATACATATTCAGTTCTTACGCATATATATTCATTTCTTACACATATATGTTCATTTCTTACACATATACATTCCGTTCTTACACGTACATATTCCGTTCTTACACATATATATTCCGTTCTTACACATATATATTCCGTTCTTACACATATATATTCCGTTCTTACACATATATATTCCGTTCTTACACATACATATTCCGTTCTTACACATATATATTCCGTTCTTACGCATATATGTTCAGTTCTTACGCATATATATTCCGTTCTTACATATATATATTCCGTTCTTACGCATATATATTCAGTTCTTACACATATATATTCAGTTCTTATACATATGTATTAAGTTCTTACACATATATATTCAGTTCTTACACATATGTATTCAGTTCTTACACATATATATTCCTTTCTTACACATATATATTCCGTTCTTACAGATATATATTCAGTTCTTACACATATATATTCAGTTTTACGGATATATATTCGGTTCTTACGAATATATATTCAGTTCTTACGCATATATATTCAGTTCTTACACATATATATTCCGTTCTTACACATATATATTCACTTATTACACGTAAATATTCAGTTCTTACACATATATATTCCGTTCTTACACATATATACACATATATATTACGTTCTTACACATATATATTCCGTTCTTACACGTACATATTCCGTTCTTACACATATATATTCCGTTCTTACACATATATATTCCGTTCTTACGCATATATATTCAGGTCTTACGCATATAGATTCAGTTCTTACACATATATGTTCAGTTCTTACAAATATATATTCAGTTCTTACACATATATATTCAGTTCTTTCTCATATATATTCTGTTCTTACACATATATATTCAGTTCTTACACATATTTATTACGTTCTTACACATATATATTCAGTTCTTACACGTATATATTCCGTTCTTACACATATATATTCCGTTCTTACACATATATATTCCATTCTTACACATATATATTCAGTTCTTACGCATATATATTCCGTTCTTAAACATATATTTTCCGTTCTTAAGCATATATATTCAGTTCTTACGCATATATATTCATTTCTTACACATATATGTTCAGTTCTTACGCATATATATTCAGTTTTACGCATATATATTCAGTTATTACACATATATATTCCGTTCTTACGCATACATATTCAGTTCTTACGCATATATATTCATTTCTTACACATATATGTTCATTTCTTACACATATACATTCCGTTCTTACACGTACATATTCCGTTCTTACACATATATATTCCGTTCTTACACATATATATTCCGTTCTTACACATATATATTCCGTTCTTACACATATATATTCCGTTCTTACACATATATATTCCGTTCTTACACATATATATTCCGTTCTTACACGTATATATTCCGTTCTTACACATATATATTCCATTCTTACACATATATATTCCGTTCTTACACATATATTCCGTTCTTACGCATATATATTCCGTTCTTTCGCATATATATTCAGTTTTATGCATATATATTCAGTTCTTACGCATATATATTCAGTTCTTAGACATATATATTCCGTTCTTACACATATGTATTCCGTTCTTACACATATATATTCCGTTCTTACGCATATATATTGCGTTCTTACGCATATATATTCAGTTCTTACGCATATATATTCAGTTCTTATATATATTCAGTTTTACGGATATATATTCGGTTCTTACGCATATATATTCAGTTCTTACGCATATTTATTCAGTTCTTACGCATATATATTCAGTTCTTAGACATATATATTCAGTTCTTACACATATATATTCCGTTCTTACACGTATATATTCCGTTCTTACACATATATATTCCGTTCTTACACATATATATTACGTTCTTACACATATATTCCGTTCTTACGCATATATATTCCGTTCTTTCGCATATATAATCAGTTTTACGCATATATATTCAGTTCTTAAGCATATATATTCAGTTCTTACACATATATATTCATTTCTTACACATATATGTTCAGTTCTGACGCATATATATTCAGTTTTACGCATATATATTCAGTTACTACAAATATATATTCCGTTCTTACGCATATATATTCAGTTCTTATGCATATATATTCATTTCTTACACATATATGTTCAGTTCTTACACATATATATTCTGTTCTTACACATATATATTCCGTTCTTACACATATATATTCCTTTCTTACACGTATATGTTCCGTTCTTACACATATATATTCCGTTCTTACGCATATATATTCCATTCTTACGCATATATATTCAGTTCTTACACATAAATATTCAGTACTTAAACATATATATTCCGTTCTTCCATATATATACACATATATATTCCGTTCTTACACATATATATTCCGTTCTTACACGTACATATTCCGTTCTTACACATATATATTCCGTTCTTGAGCATATATATTCCGTTCTTACGCATATATATTCAGTTCTTACACATATATATTCCGTTCCTACACATATATTCAGTTCTTACGCATATATATTCAGTTCTTACACATATATATTCAGTTCTTACACATTCAGTTCTTAAACATATATATTCCGTTTTTACACATATATATTCCGTTCTTACACATATATATTCCGTTCTTACACATATATATTCCGTTCTTACACTTACATATTCCGTTCTTACACATATATATTCCGTTCTTACACATATATATTCAGTTCTTACACATATATTTTCCGTTCTTACACGTATATATTCCGTTCTTACACATATATATTCCTTTCTTACACATATGTATTCCGTTCTTACACATATATTCCGTTCTTACGCATATATATTCCGTTCTTTCGCATATATAATCAGTTTTACGCATATATATTCAGTTCTTAAGCATATATATTCAGTTCTTACACATATATATTCATTTCTTACACATATATGTTCAGTTCTGAAGCATATATATTCAGTTTTACGCATATATATTCAGTTACTACAAATATATATTCCGTTCTTACGCATATATATTCAGTTCTTATGCATATATATTCATTTCTTACACATATATGTTCAGTTCTTACACATATATATTCTGTTCTTACACATATATATTCCGTTCTTACACATATATATTCCTTTCTTACACGTATATGTTCCGTTCTTACACATATATATTCCGTTCTTACGCATATATATTCCACTCTTACGCATATATATTCAGTTCTTACACATAAATATTCAGTACTTAAACATATATATTCCGTTCTTCCATATATATACACATATATATTCCGTTCTTACACATATATATTCCGTTCTTACACGTACATATTCCGTTCTTACACATATATATTCCGTTCTTGAGCATATATATTCCGTTCTTACGCATATATATTCAGTTCTTACACATATATATTCAGTTCCTACACATATATTCAGTTCTTACGCATATATATTCAGTTCTTACACATATATATTCAGTTCTTACACATTCAGTTCTTAAACATATATATTCCGTTTTTACACATATATATTCCGTTCTTACACATATATATTCCGTTCTTACACATATATATTCCGTTCTTACACTTACATATTCCGTTCTTACACATATATATTCCGTTTTTACACATATATATTCAGTTCTTACACATATATTTTCCGTTCTTACACGTATATATTCCGTTCTTACACATATATATTCCTTTCTTACACATATATATTCCGTTCTTACACATATATTCCGTTCTTACGCATATATATTCCGTTCTTACGCATATATGTTCAGTTCTTACGCATATATATTCCGTTCTTACATATATATATTCCGTTCTTACGCATATATATTCAGTTCTTACACATATATATTCAGTTCTTATACATATGTATTAAGTTCTTACACATATATATTCAGTTCTTACACATATGTATTCAGTTCTTACACATATATATTCCTTTCTTACACATATATATTCCGTTCTTACAGATATATATTCAGTTCTTACACATATATATTCAGTTTTACGGATATATATTCGGTTCTTACGAATATATATTCAGTTCTTACGCATATATATTCAGTTCTTACACATATATATTCCGTTCTTACACATATATATTCACTTATTACACGTAAATATTCAGTTCTTACACATATATATTCCGTTCTTACACATATATACACATATATATTACGTTCTTACACATATATATTCCGTTCTTACACGTACATATTCCGTTCTTACACATATATATTCCGTTCTTACACATATATATTCCGTTCTTACGCATATATATTCAGGTCTTACGCATATAGATTCAGTTCTTACACATATATGTTCAGTTCTTACAAATATATATTCAGTTCTTACACATATATATTCAGTTCTTTCTCATATATATTCTGTTCTTACACATATATATTCCGTTCTTACACATATTTATTACGTTCTTACACATATATATTCAGTTCTTACACGTATATATTCCGTTCTTACACATATATATTCCGTTCTTACACATATATATTCCATTCTTACACATATATATTCAGTTCTTACGCATATATATTCCGTTCTTAAACATATATTTTCCGTTCTTAAGCATATATATTCAGTTCTTACGCATATATATTCATTTCTTACACATATATGTTCAGTTCTTACGCATATATATTCAGTTTTACGCATATATATTCAGTTATTACACATATATATTCCGTTCTTACGCATACATATTCAGTTCTTACGCATATATATTCATTTCTTAAGCATATATATTTAGTTCTTACACATATATATTCATTTCTGACGCATATATATTCAGTGTTACGCATATATATTCAGTTACTATAAATATATATTCCGTTCATACGCATATATATTCAGTTCTTACACATATATATTCCGTTCTTACACATATATATTCCGTTCTTACACATATATATTCCGTTCTTACACGTACATATTCCGTTCTTACACATATATATTCCGTTCTTGAGCATATATATTCCGTTCTTACGCATATATATTCAGTTCTTACACATATATATTCAGTTCCTACACATATATTCAGTTCTTACGCATATATATTCAGTTCTTACACATATATATTCAGTTCTTACACATTCAGTTCTTAAACATATATATTCCGTTTTTACACATATATATTCCGTTCTTACACATATATATTCCGTTCTTACACATATATATTCCGTTCTTACACTTACATATTCCGTTCTTACACATATATATTCCGTTTTTACACATATATATTCAGTTCTTACACATATATTTTCCGTTCTTACACGTATATATTCCGTTCTTACACATATATATTCCTTTCTTACACATATATATTCCGTTCTTACACATATATTCCGTTCTTACGCATATATATTCCGTTCTTACGCATATATGTTCAGTTCTTACGCATATATATTCCGTTCTTACATATATATATTCCGTTCTTACGCATATATATTCAGTTCTTACACATATATATTCAGTTCTTATACATATGTATTAAGTTCTTACACATATATATTCAGTTCTTACACATATGTATTCAGTTCTTACACATATATATTCCTTTCTTACACATATATATTCCGTTCTTACAGATATATATTCAGTTCTTACACATATATATTCAGTTTTACGGATATATATTCGGTTCTTACGAATATATATTCAGTTCTTACGCATATATATTCAGTTCTTACACATATATATTCCGTTCTTACACATATATATTCACTTATTACACGTAAATATTCAGTTCTTACACATATATATTCCGTTCTTACACATATATACACATATATATTACGTTCTTACACATATATATTCCGTTCTTACACGTACATATTCCGTTCTTACACATATATATTCCGTTCTTACACATATATATTCCGTTCTTACGCATATATATTCAGGTCTTACGCATATAGATTCAGTTCTTACACATATATGTTCAGTTCTTACAAATATATATTCAGTTCTTACACATATATATTCAGTTCTTTCTCATATATATTCTGTTCTTACACATATATATTCCGTTCTTACACATATTTATTACGTTCTTACACATATATATTCAGTTCTTACACGTATATATTCCGTTCTTACACATATATATTCCGTTCTTACACATATATATTCCATTCTTACACATATATATTCAGTTCTTACGCATATATATTCCGTTCTTAAACATATATTTTCCGTTCTTAAGCATATATATTCCGTTCTTACGCATACATATTCAGTTCTTACGCATATATATTCATTTCTTACACATATATGTTCATTTCTTACACATATACATTCCGTTCTTACACGTACATATTCCGTTCTTACACATATATATTCCGTTCTTACACATATATATTCCGTTCTTACACATATATATTCCGTTCTTACACATATATATTCCGTTCTTACACATATATATTCCGTTCTTACACATATATATTCCGTTCTTACACGTATATATTCCGTTCTTACACATATATATTCCATTCTTACACATATATATTCCGTTCTTACACATATATTCCGTTCTTACGCATATATATTCCGTTCTTTCGCATATATATTCAGTTTTATGCATATATATTCAGTTCTTACGCATATATATTCAGTTCTTAGACATATATATTCCGTTCTTACACATATGTATTCCGTTCTTACACATATATATTCCGTTCTTACGCATATATATTGCGTTCTTACGCATATATATTCAGTTCTTACGCATATATATTCAGTTCTTATATATATTCAGTTTTACGGATATATATTCGGTTCTTACGCATATATATTCAGTTCTTACGCATATTTATTCAGTTCTTACGCATATATATTCAGTTCTTAGACATATATATTCAGTTCTTACACATATATATTCCGTTCTTACACGTATATATTCCGTTCTTACACATACATATTCCGTTCTTACACATATATATTACGTTCTTACACATATATTCCGTTCTTACGCATATATATTCCGTTCTTTCGCATATATAATCAGTTTTACGCATATATATTCAGTTCTTAAGCATATATATTCAGTTCTTACACATATATATTCATTTCTTACACATATATGTTCAGTTCTGACGCATATATATTCAGTTTTACGCATATATATTCAGTTACTACAAATATATATTCCGTTCTTACGCATATATATTCAGTTCTTATGCATATATATTCATTTCTTACACATATATGTTCAGTTCTTACACATATATATTCTGTTCTTACACATATATATTCCGTTCTTACACATATATATTCCTTTCTTACACGTATATGTTCCGTTCTTACACATATATATTCCGTTCTTACGCATATATATTCCATTCTTACGCATATATATTCAGTTCTTACACATAAATATTCAGTACTTAAACATATATATTCCGTTCTTCCATATATATACACATATATATTCCGTTCTTACA